>CANYBF010566368.1:0-11790 GCA_948192965.1 Dalechampia spathulata | reverse complement strand
AAGGTTTGGTAATACAATAGTATTACATCATTATAATGATTTAAATTAAGCATTATACATTTCATAATCATATGGCATTTTACATGAATCATAACATGGCATGACATGGTGGAATAAGGTGAAAAGAATGGAAAATGATATATGGAAAGGCTAAATGATTATGCTGGGCATAGTGATATAAATTACTATAGGAATTAAATGAATGGATATCATGAAATGAAAAAGAATAGAAATTGAAATGCAAGTTGATAAATGAGCTCATATATATTAAATGATAGTGATGATATAATGAAAGCCCAGAAAATGCGCATATGGATAAAATGATGAATCAAAGAATAAGAGGGAGAATGCATAGCATGAATGCAGTCTCATTAATATGCACTATTCATAAAGCTTGGCATACGACAAAATGTTATGATACATGACATAAATAAATGATAAGTCATCTTCATACAAATATTTAATATGATTGGAAATTCATCATAATTCAAGATAGTCATGCTTAATGATTCATATATATGTATGACATGAAATCTAAAAGAAATGCTCATACTGCTTGAAATAAATGACATGAAGATTAAATTGACATCAATACATCATGAACTACTAATGCCATGGATCTTTAAATGCTATGATTATTTGGACTATATGATTAATTGTATTACATGTTATAACTAGCACTACTGAGTTTTGTACTCAGCGTTTGTCAATTGATAAACGCAGGAACAGGCAAAGCTGTGGAAGAGAGACATTAGTGGTAGCAACAGGACCAACAAAATCTGTGTGGTAATAAAACTATTATGGACTTCTTATAAGTAATAATCGTGCAAGGTTTTATAAAAGCACTTTGGCAATACCTTGAATATTGATATATTATAAACTTGTAACAATGTGTGTATAATTATGACACTAAAAATGGTATGAACTAAACAATGTATGTATGATGAACCAGGGACCGTTAAAATGACTTGGACATATATAAAAAGAAATTTATGCACTATTTATGAATGTATGGAATCCCTTGTAGGATGATTATTGATTTTCTTGATGGAGAATTAGTAATCATTCTACAGGAGCATGTTACGCAGCCAGAAGACGTGGCAACTACTACCGACACTCTCCAGTCCATCAATCTCATGATAGATCCCTTTATCCCGGCATCGAGTCCTCCTCTGCCTCCTCCTAGTTCACAGTGATTGTTTTTGATGTTGCTAAAATATGAGATATGTTTAGGATATGTTTTAGGAGATAGTGATTTGCATTTCGAGAAATAGATAGTTTTAGACTAGTTCATCTTTTATGTTATTTTTTCTACTCTTGTCATTGTATTCATTACATTTATGACATTTATGAGTATATATGATATTGATGTTTATTTATTATGATTATGTTGATTTGATCATGATTCTTTACTCCTTTGTGATTGATTGTTTGATTGTTGTGATTGATGGCATAAATTCTTAAACAAAGGGGGAGATTTCTAAAATTTTTCAAATCAAAATTTCAGTTAAACATGTTTTACAAATTGAACTTAAATTGATTGCCAACATCAAAAAGAGGGAGATTGTTAGACCCAGGATTTTGATGTTTATTTTTATGAGTGGTACAGGCGTACTTGTTTTGGTATGGGCATACCAATTTGCTTTATTGTGTAGTACAGGCATACTGCTAACTGTACCAAGTTAGCTTCGTTTCCTTGAGTTTGGTACGAGCCTACCTTTGCTCTCAAGAATTTGTTTTGTCAGTAAACTTATTTTGGTACAAGCGTACCAGTGGTTGGTATGGCATACCATTGCTCGCAGGAAAATTGTTTCTCAAGAAAACCGTTTTGGTATGGGCGTACTAATGAATAGTATGGCCATACCTAATTTCCCTCTCATTTTTAAAAATTACTTTTTAAGTTGGTACAGGCATACGGATACTGTATAACCATATGCGACTTTCCAGAAAAGCTTTAAACCCTTTCTAACAGCTTTATTTTACATAAAACATATTATTATTATTGTCTAACGGCTAGTTTTCTCTGTGCAAGCTTCCTTTGAGCATTCTACTTCTTATAAGTAAGTTTACTTACTATATTATAATTCTAAGTTTGTAAACTCTCATGTATTGTATTCCCACAACCTAAGAGTTAGGTTTTGTAAGTGTAGGTTGGTATGAGATTAATGCTTGGGGAATTAAGTTGTAATTGAGAGTTTAATTGCTGTGATATTGTAATTGTTGTAAAGGTTTGAGTGTGAGCCTGAAAACACTGGGTTAAGATTCATTTGAGGAATCCTTTATTGTAATAATAGATTGAGATTAATGAAACCCTTAGTGGAAGACTTAGGAGAAGTGGACGTAGGTAAGAGTTAGTGCCGAACCACTATAAATTACACGTGTTGCCATAATTCTGCAGGGATTTCAAAAAGTTTACTATAACTTTTCTGACAAACAAGAAAGAAGGAGATCTGTATAAAAGTAAGTTTCTGATCTCTTCTTTGGTGATCTTCTCTATTGTTGATGTATTCTGCATATGGTATTGCTAGATCCAATGGAATCACGTATTTTAAAAATTTTAAATTATATCTTCCATTACTAAATACATTTTCATAAACCAACACCATCTACCTTAGATCCTTTAAATTTACTATTCAAATTGCATAACAAATGTTACACACAATAATAATGAAATGCATTTGGGAAAGCAATCAAACAAGCTTTAGGAATGGTAGACTTGCAATCAAAAACAACAATAAGATCCTCTCACTTACTAATAGATAAACGCAACTTAGAAAGAAACCATTCCCATGAATTATCATTCTCACTATTAACAATTCCAATCACTAAAGGAAATATATGATTATTTCCATCCATACAAACAACCATTAACAAAGTACCACCAAATGCAAACTTTAAAAATGCACCATCCATAGATATAACAGGCTAGCATTTAAACTAACCTTGAATAAAGGCACTTAATAATACAAAGAAATATAAAAGCCTATTACTTGATTCAACCTCCAAAAAAGTAAATGAGCCTAAAAATAACAAAAATATTGTAAATATTATCAATAAATATAAATCACACAATGGTAACTAAATATATACAAGATAGATAATAACACCTAATATACCAGGATTCTTCTCTTCAATCTTTGAACAAAGTAATGGTATTAAACCATAAGATAATCATAAAGGACCCTCTAATATCATCATATGCATATTTTCTAACCTTCCAAACCTTATAATAACTAATAGAGATATCATATCTTGCATGAATAAGTGCAATAATATTCTTAGGTTATGAACGATCATTAATACCTATATTAAAATCATCTTTTAAAAACTTAGCAATTATACGACTAGAAACTTGACGATTCTCATTGGAAGTGACATCTCGTGTACAAGAATGTTCATTTATATACTTCCAAATAACCCATATATCTCTATTAGAATACTTTAAAGCATGCATAAACTATCTACATTCATCTTCAACACAACAAATAATGAAATAATTTAAACTAGATTGCTTAACATAAAATTTAAAACTCTTATGCAAAGCAATTATATTTATTAGTTTCCTCAAAATTGACTTGTTAGAAAATTCATAACCAACCTCAATATCAACCAACATTAATAGTACACAAGTCAAAATCTTTAGAAATCAAAGAGTCAACACAATCACCCTTATTCAAAATTAAAGAAGAGGAAATAACAGAAGATGAAATAACAGAGGATGAATAGTAGTATCATAACTACATTCATTAGAAACCATTTCACCTGTAAATAAAAAAGATAAATATACTCAATAAAAACTTAAATTAAATAGTCAATATAGTAAATAAAACAAGAACAAAAATAACAAAATGGTAAACATACAAAAACAACAACAACAAATACAACCATAAGATGAAAAATCATTAAGAACATAGTCAATATGAAAAAGTAAATATAGAATAAAAATAAGAAAAGTAACAAATATTAAAATGAGCCAATTTAAAGTGAATAAAAACATGTAAAATGAAAAAAAAACTACACAAAATATATTGTAAATATGGTAAATAACATAAATAGAATACCTAATTATAAGGAAAATAAAATTAGTTTGTTAAAAAAAGCATAAAATAGTGACAGAAACCTAAAATCATAAAATACAGAGAATTAAAATCAAGAAAATTGACATAGAACACAAAAAAAGGAATAACGACAACAATGAATAAAAAAGATAAGAAAATAATAATAAAATAATGCATGAATAATTTTTTAGAAAATTAATACAATAATAAACAATTATAATTGATTGAAATTGTATTAACAACAACTCACCCAAAACAAGAAGCTATAATGCATAAATCATAATCAGCTCAAATTTCTTAAATCATACATTAGTAGAAAAATCTAATCGGTAAAATTAAGAAAAATAAGTACAATGAAAATGAAGAAGAAGAAGAAGAAGAGTACGAACATGAAAGCAATAATGATGAGGTGGGAAAAAGGAAGTTAAGAAGTAGATAATAAATAGGAAAAAAATTGGAAGGAAATGGAGGTTAATAATGACAATAGGAGGTATTTTAGTAATTGACTTGACGTAAATTTTGTTGAAAGGTCAACATGATATAAAGCAAAAATAATTTTAATCGGCCCAACAATAAGCAATGAAGAAGATGGGCCAAAGTCCAGATCGTCTGGCTTTACTTCGTATAAAAGGAGCCCAAATTAATTAAGGGTATTTTCAGCCCGAATTCCAATCTTCCGTTGTTCGTCTCCCTATCACCTACTGGAACAGCAGCCGTCCGCTACCATTATTGGTTGCGGAGCAGCATAGATCGTTGGTTGCTGTCAACGCCTGAAACGTTTGTTAAGAGAAGAGATAAGCTAAAGAAAAAAGCAATTTCGTCATCCGCAAGAATGGGCAAATCGAGGTCCCTGCTCTTCTTTCTCTTTTTCGTTTTCGTTTCTACATATATAGCAACCTTCTCGTTTCCTGATTTCTCTTTTTGGATTTTATTTATGAGCTCAGGCAAGATTCCTTGACCAAATCGGACCGAAAGTTTGACAAGAAGGCTCAATTTTACACCAGTGAGTCTAGCTTCCTTATTCTCAATTATGCCAATTTTTCTTCCTTAGGAAAATGCATGATCAAATTTGAGTATGTTATGGAATTAATTATTAGCTAAAACGATTGATTATTGTTTTCTCTTCAATAATTTTATTCATGCAGAGGTTAGAGATACAATTGCAAGTTTAAATGCGCAGAAATCCATTGCTAAGGTACCCTTTTGTCTTTATTTGCCTTACGTTTAGATTGGATATGGTATAGAGTGGGGAAGGCGAACGCATGCAGTCAAGCTCCATTAATTTGGAAATAAGCTGCAGTTAAATATGAATTGGATGTAATTATCTGGGATCTGGAGACAATTTATGTAGAATTCAAACGAAAAGATTATTACAAATTCGTTCAAAGTTTGGATCGGGTGTTTAGCTGTTTGATGTTTATCCCAATTCATGTTTTTTTGGGTGGCGTTGCAAATTATACATGCCAACTTGTAGTAGTTTGATTTTACAAGGAATGGTGAAGAGAAGAGGGATTGCCACAAGTGTTCTATTCATTTTGTTTTGAATGCATTATCAGTTTAGGTTCTATATTTGAGCTTATAAAGTTGGATCATTTATTCTAGAGTTGTGAATGTTGAAATCTTGATGATGTTCCTCGCTAAGATAGAAATAAATAGCTGATCAAAATTGTTGTTTTCATTCAGAAAAAGAAACTTCGAACCCGACAGAAGAAATTGAAAGCATACGATCTATCTTCTCTAACAGAATTCCTTCCTGATTTGGAGGCTCCTCAACAACAAACTCCTTCAGCTGACTTTAAACTGAACTGTAAATCCAGGCAAAAACTCATGTGCGTGCTTCAACTCCATGATATAATACTTTCCTTAATGTTTGTGGAATTGTATAGGTAGTGTTGATGGAAATTATTCCAGTGGAATTGTCATTGCTTGACTAAATAGTTTGTTTCATCAGATTGAAGGAAGGGAAGCAATTAAGTAGCGTTCTTAACCATCCCGCTTTCAAGTCAGATCCTATGGAAGCAATCCATCAACACCTGCAGAGCACACAGCCTCTAGCGGAAGAGAAACCTAAGAAAAAGAAGAATAAGAAGGGATCAAAGAAAGTGAAGGAAAACAAATTGAAATGTCAAAGCGAGCCGCAGAAAATGGAATTATAGAGAGCAGTAAAGTGATGAGTGGTTAGGAGGTTTTAGGCTAAATATGTTTGTTTGGTTGTGTAGAAAATAGGAAGAGAAATAGTTGAGGTGGTTTGGTTTTGTCAGCAGTTGGGAAGAGAAATATGTTTGTTTTTTGGAATTCTAGAAAAGTAAAAGGCAATTTTATTAATTAATGGAAAACTAAAAGTCGTAGGCAGTCATTCTCATGGATGAAATAATGGTTGGTTGTGTGGCAATATCTATAACAGCTACCACAGATTTTTTTTGTTTTATCATCCATCCAACTACCTTCTTTCTTTGTAAATTTTTGCTAATAATCTTATTTTAATTGGATTAATGTAGCGCCCGATATAATTCAAGTTGCAAAAATTAATATACTTTTTTTATGGAATTATTTTCTTTTATAAAATCAAAGCATTGGCCCAATTTACATCAATTATTGATTTTTTTCCTAATCAATAAGTTAGGTAAATAATCAAATATAATTTAAAGTATCATAAAATGAATTATAATATAGATGTCTCAATTCCTATGAATTTATATAATACCTCTACATTGAATAATATGTAAATGTGAAAAAGCTAAGAATTAATACACAAATATGAATAAATTTTATTATGCCCGTTGACTTGTTATTACAAACTATGCATAGCATAAATTTAGTACACTGCTAAACAGCAATATGGACTTTTTGTGTTTTTTTTTTTTGCTTCAACTGATGAACAAAGAAAATCATATATATTAAAGATCCTCAGGATTTGATGGATCGTCCATTGAAATGCAAATATGGAGTTATGGATAATGAATAGACATTATTAAACCCACAAGCAAGTGGAAAAGGGAGCCTTAATTAGAAACAAGAGGTGGCTTTTCCTTCTCATTCAACAATGGAGGACAGAACTTTCATGGTAAAATTACGTTAACATATAGCATTAACGAAACAAAATCCAGGGGGAGATACCCAAAAGAAAAACGAAAAGGAGATGGAAAGAGCAAGGGCGAGATCATAGAATTGCAAAAGAAAACGAGGCATGTGATCATCACTACAGCTTACAGGGAATCTAAGAAGCCGCTTCCCAATAAACTTTTCTTGATATAGAGAGGGAACAGCTCCTGCCCCCACCCACGATTTCTATTATTATAATTTAAAGCAAAACTCCACCATTATAACTTGTCACTCAGCCTTTCCTGTCCCCACCTCTTCATTTCACCTCTCTACAGGATACTTAGTGGTGGGTAATAATATTATTATTATTATAATTATTCACCTCAAGATAAGGCTTTCTGGTCATTAGGGTTTTCATTTCCCTCCTTTGTCTTTTCCTTTTCCCTTTCCTTTCTCGCTGCCTATAAAAATGAAGAGGGTTAGAGGGTTAGTTGCATCACATGAGGTCTTTCTCTAGGGTTTGCTTTTGTCATGGTGGTTTCGAGTAGTAGGAGCATGGATCTTTAAGATTCATGTTTGGTTTTTATGGATCCGGTTTAGTTTTTACCTTAAAAAGAATCCAAACTATGAATTAGAGGCCTTTTTTTCTAAAAAAAAAGTTCTTTTCCTTGTTAACATGAAGTTCGGGCAAACTTCTGCCTCTGGGTAGTTCCAGGTTGTAGTTAAATTTTATTTTTTGTATGATGAAGGGTAGAGAGTAGATAGATCTACAGATCTGGTCGAAGATATACTCGAAATATACGAGGAAACGGTACTAAACATGGGGCTTAAATGTTCGTGATGCAGTGGATTTGGTTGAAGAAGCATATAGTACGGGGTGTAGGGCTTGGAAGTCGGGGACGATGATGAGAGGTTAAAGGAGTGGAGCTCCTTGAAGTCCAATAGAGGATCTCGATGGGTAGATTGAGCTGCTGAGCTATGGATCCCACAGCCCTATCTACAGAAATTGTTTACATATATGGATAGGCTTGTGGCTTGCATATCTCAGGAGCTTCATTGCCTGATATTAGATCTTTGTTTGGATTGAAGGGAGCTCTACACCTTTCTCTTCACTCTCTTTTGTGTGGTTGTGTATGTATATATATATATATATATATATATATATACATACATACATATATATGTATGCTTTTTGTTTTTGTGTCTCGATCTCGTTCAATATCATATATGCATCTTGATGTTTTACTAGTTTTTTGAGTCGATGGTTGTACGATGTTCTTGATCTGATATAATGCCATGTTGCGTTGGTTAGAATCATATTAAATATTTGTTTTGAAGGTATTTGGAGTTGTGATGTTCCTTTTTGCAAAAGCAGGTGAAGAAATGGAGTGCCATATATGCAGAGGGGTGAGATGAAGCCAGGAAGATAGGGGATAGGGGTAGTCATCTCCAGCCAATGAGGAATGAAAAAGTTAGATCACATGGCAGTAGTAATAGATTTGGTGTACCATATTTGTTCATAATTGGCTACTCTATTGTCGTTTTCCTTGCTGGTATGAATGTTAAAATTAACAATGCTGTATTGTCACTCTCCTGCTGCTGGTGCTGCCGTATACCTTCTTTTGAAAAGAAATTAGGGTTTCATTACTGGTGAAATTGTTGAATGCGTGCATATAAAACAGTCTGCAATTCGGAATACAATTGTGTGTATTGAAGATTTGTATATAAATTTATATTTAGGAAGAATATGATTTTCAAGACATGAGATGACGTCTTATGCTATAATCCTTTATTAAAATTTTAAAATATGAGGATTGGTGGATTTTATTTTTATTAATTAATATAATGATATTTATATTTAACAATCAAAATGTTTGGTTATGAATGGTGGTAAAATATTTGTGTTTGGAGGGTTTAAATGTTTTAGTGTAATAATAAAAATCGTTAAATTTTAACATAATTTGTATTATTGTGGCCGCATGTTACGACCTCAATAATAATTAAGGAATAATTAAATTTTACCTTTGGGTTTATAATAATATAGAATAATTTTTAAGATTTTATAAAATTAGCTATTTTTTTATCATAAATATGTATTAGACTTCTATTCGTTTTTTCTATAATTTATAACAAACTTTTTTAGTTCAACCTTGAAAGCTGATATTTTTTATTAATATTTGCAATTAAAAATGGTATTTTTGACATTTTTTTTTAGGTATTGATATTTTCCAAAATTTCTCAATGGCACAAGTTGCTAAATTATGTTAGCAACACTTTCTTAATAAGAAAAAGAGTTCAAAGTTTAAATTTTCATTTTGAAGTAACCGTTAATGTTAACATTATATATTAATAAAATAATCACGTAAACATTACTATTATGACATAACTATAGACAAAAATTTAAAAATTATTTAAAAATTAAGTTAATAAATATATTTGATGATTAATTGAAGTTAAATTAATCTTGATATATTTTAAATAATACAAAATTAAATGTTAAATACTTTATGAGTTTAAGTATTAATATTCTTACCTAATAAAGAAATAAATATTCTTCATATTTATAGTCTAAATTATTATAAATAAATCTTTGCAAAGTTTCATGTCAAGCATAAACATACTCCAAATTTTGTAAACTTTCAAACTTTAATATGAATCTTCTGAATGATGTATATGTATTTGTTGTAGGATTCAACATATCTTCTTTACTGGATGAGATTGCTATGAAGATTTAAGAACAAAATTTTAAGCTCTTAAATTAGCATGCTAGAAGAAAAGCATTAAAGAATTCGATTTCTACATTTATAGAAATCATAATTAGAGATTGTACCCATTTTTTATTTAATAATAAATTATTATTGATCCATATTTTCTATTTTAAATGTCATGTCTTTCGGTTGCGTAACATGCTTTCGTAGCATGATTATTAATTTTCTATTAAGAAAATCAATAATCATTAGACAAAGGATTCCATACATTTATGATTAAATGCGAACATTTTTTCTATATATATATATATATATAATATCATGTATACGATCCCTCAATTATATTCGATCCATTATCATACTATCACAATTTCAAGCATCATCATATTTAAGTTATTATCATACATACATTATTATTTTACATATATAGGGATCGTCATAAATCATTACCAACATAATTAATAATAGTGTCAAATACTATTAGTTATAATTTTAATTACTGTCAAGCACTTTATTTAGAAGTTACACGATTATTGCGAAATAGAAGTCCGATGAAATTCAAACCAAACAATTTACCAATAAGCTTAGTTGAATTGTCTAGCTATTGCCATTAACATTCTTGTTCCTCGGCTTTGCTTGTTCTTACGTTTATCAATTGATAAACATTAAGTATAAAACTCACTGGTGCTAGTATAGCATAAATTTCAAATATCATAATAATCAAATACCATTATATTACATTTATTTCTACATATAAAAATAATCATCATATCAATAAATTCCCAAAACATCATGGAATATTATAAACATAATATCATGTTATCATTAATTATTTACTATTATCATTATTAATAATCTCTAATACTGTCACATCCTGCATTATGTGAACTTCTGTGTATTTATAAATTAATGTTATGATGAAATTCTTATGTTAATAATGTGATTATGGTATGGAATAGTGAGTATGATAAGTAGAAATGCAATTTAAGCTTGAAAAAAGGGGTATTTCATTTTCTGACGCAAACCCCTAACTTGATGAAAAACGGTACTCAAACTTCGTCTCAGAGTTATATATTTTGAATTTTAATAAACAGTTTTGACTTTTGTGCTCACGTTAACTTTTTCTAGACATATGTGAATTTTAAAAATTTTTGGAATAAAAATTATTTTTGGACGTTATAATTAAATATTGACGATATAGGCAAGTAAAAATTGAGAAGTTTGCTTAGAAATTAAGTGATAATGATTTAGTATGTTGTAATTTAAGAATTAGTATTTATGGAATTATTATTTTTAAGCTAGAAACATTTATGTAAGTAATTTTTTTTATATAAAATAGGTTTATTATTAATATATATATATTATAGGAATATATAAATATATATTTATGATTAGTGCGTTAGTATAATAAGAATATTTATGTTTAAGAAATTAAGAATTAATAGATCAAGTAAGAAGTGATAATTTAATAAAGTTTTGGAGTTTAAAGGAATTAAGATAAATAGATATTAAGTAGATTTTTGAAGGAAATTAATTGATGAAATATGCCAAAATTAAGAGTATATACGGATGGCATACGTATGGGAGTTGGGCAATTGGTCTTTTCTCATTAAAATGTATAGGGTAAGTTACCCTACCCATCTCATTTCCCTTCAGCCGCCCCCTTCTTTTCTCTTCTTCTCCTTCTTTGGTTTCTTCTTCTTCTTCCTCCATCACTCAATTCTGTCCCTTATCTTATCTACCGAACCACCTTCATTAATGAGCTTGTCTTTCACACGACTTAACACATACTTTTTGCTTGCTATCTTCTTTAAGAAACCGATTGAGCTTCGTTGTTCCTCCATTCATTGTTTCGGTTGTGGACGCCGATTACTTTTGCTTCGGTTTTGATACTCACCATGGCAATCCCGATTTTGTTTGAAGCTTGAGTTGTTCTCTTCATTCTCTAAGTATCTAATGTAAGTCAAAGATACAACTCTTCT
>CANYBF010566349.1:0-10712 GCA_948192965.1 Dalechampia spathulata | reverse complement strand
TATGGATATTGTATTTGCTTGCACATTCATGTTGTGATTTTGATATTGCCTATGTGATTCCATGTCATGTCATCTTGCATTTTAGTATTTATATTATTGTTCTGTTCTTTTGTTCTGTTTTACGTTGTTCCCGCGGAGAGTTGTTTTGCAGGGGCAAACCGGGGGTTTTGACTTGGTGGACTGGAGTATAGACCCGGGACTCAATCGAGGCCCAATTCAGTGGATTCCGAAGTGATAGCCGTGCATGGACTCTGGAGCACATCAAGACTCCTTTTATGCATTTTATTTCCATTTGGTCGGGTTGTATTAAATACCCGAATTTACTTGCTTTCATTTGGTCGGGTTGTATTAAATACCCAAATTGCTTTATTTTCTACCTTTATTTCCTGCTTTATTTCCTGCTTTTATTTCTGCTTTTACTGCTTTCATATCTGCTATGTGTCTCTTGCTTCCCTATGCCATGAAACCGGACTTAAGTGAACTTTAACCTAATTGTGTGTGATTTGTGCTTTTATTAAAACTGGATAAAGTGAATATGATAATACGGAATACGAATAAAATCGAAATGCCGAACCCGTTCTCTGAAGAAATTCGGGCTGCTTTCCAACACAAGAAGGCTTGGGTTTACATTTTCCTGGTTTGTTTAGTTACTCAATTGAGTTGACTAGATAAGCCAGGTGGCGACTCCATGTTATTTTCTCGACGCGATCTGTCTAGTTCCTGTAGTAACTCAGGGGTCAATACTTTCGAGAGCAAGCACCACGACATCTCACGCCGAACAGCGTGCAGCGCTCCCACGTCCGGGATGCGCTACTCTCACAGGAGGCATAAGAAAGGGATGAGTTGGGTACGAGAAGTACTGATATAATGAAAGAATGAGATGTTCCTACGGGTATGAAAAGTATCGATATTTATATATATTAAAGGAATGAGATGTTCCTAGGGATACGAGAAGTACCAATACAATGGATCTAGTGCAAAATGTTGTAATAATCACAAATGTATTAGAGATTGATACAGTGAAAAATCAGAGGAGGAAGAGTGCAAAGCATCATTGCATTCTCAAAGACACATTCATGACATGATAAGAATTCATGGTTGAGTTTACAATATGTAAATGGGTTGAAAGCATATCTTATTGCTTAAGATCAGTTGTCATAGAACTGTATTGGAGTATGATGAGTTTTACAGATATGGAAATTACTAATTAATAGTTATTATGATCAGTGACTTATGAATGGTACTTAATGAATACTGATTTATGAACATGATTGAATATTTTATGCATTGGTGTTAATAGCTGAAGAAAGATGCAAAAATAGTAAGATGTGATATAAAAATGTTGCTAAACATTAGGTTGCTATGAGTTGATGCTAATGCAAAAGATATAGATATGCTATAAAGGAAATGATATATAGTTATTTGAGTTTATACTCATAGACATCAATGTTATATTGAAAGCATGATGTTATTCATTGATGGTATTATTATGATTATTATTTGTAGAGACATACAGATAGAGATCATGATTATGTTGCTTAATATACTCTGAATTGTTAATGATGAGAGTATATGATAGAGTTTAAAGTATGATATTTTAAAGTGCTTACATGATTTAATCAAATCATGAAAATAATGATAATAGAAGCTATTGGCCTACGTTAGAATAAGATAGTATACATCTTATGAAACCTATATTTTTCACAGGTACACACGAAGGGCTATAGGTTTTAATGAATACAGGTGAAAATGTGATATAATAGATAAACTGATAATGAAGGTTTTAATGTTATAAAACAGCTGAGTGTATAACTGAGAATTGTAAAATATGTTTTAGCACCACTGAGTTTTATACTCAGCGTTCGTCATTTGATGGATGTAGGTTAACAGGTAATTGGAGCGCATAGATTCCAGAGCACCAGTTCAGCAGGACTCATGTTGAAGGCAAGGGCTTGGAAGGGTTTTATGTTTTTTTTATATTGAAATTTTATATAATAGAGTATTGTAATAAGGCAATTAAAAACATGGGTGCAATGTGAGTTCAAATGTTTTTCATTAAATAAGAATTTTATACGTATAAATTTACATGTATCATTTGATTATTCCAAATCGTAAATGATTTTCAATTATAAGTTTTGCAAATGTAAAGTTTGTTTTTATTTCATAAAAAAAAATACATCCCTTGTAGAATAATTAAGAGTTTCTATGTACTGGAGACTGTTCATTATTCTATGGGAGTATGTTCCATCCTGGAGCGGGGTGTGACATTACATATTTTATATAGGTTATTAGATTCATTTTCATGTATTAAAACTTTAGTTTAAAGCCCCTAGATCATGTGATATGGAAAACTAGTCGAGTATGTCATATTCTATATTTGAAAATACCACTTTTATGCCTTGGCTGAGCCTTACATAAGTCATGTAAGGTTCTATACGACTCGTGTGGAACGTAGCGCCTCCTTGATTTTCCTCCTTTCATGCAATATGAGCTTCACACGAGTAGTGTAACATTTACACGGCTCGTGTGACTCATTTAGGGTATAGTTTCCCTCTATTTTGCTAGCCGTTTGATCATAATTTGGAGAGTCACGATGCATTCTAGAATTTAACCTATTTTTAGACAGTTTTGGAAGAGATAAAAGGGGGAGAGAATGTGGGAATAAGGGGAAAAGCATTAAAATAGAATTAGGTTAGGGTTTTAAGGTTTAGGGGGAGATAGAGAGAAAATGAGATTCATTTTGTGTGATTGCTAATCTTTTATTCTATATCTTTTTCCTTGTCATAGCCTTTCATCAAGACGTTGAGGAAGCAACTGAGGAGGAATCGAGAAGAGTAGAAGATAAAGCAATAGGAACAACAGAATTGTTTGAGATTCTCTTTATCTTCATCTGTTTCTATTTTTGTTTTGAACTCTTATTGGTTGTAATCTGTTTCATTATTATGTTCTTTATTTTATTTATTCTTCCAATTATGATTTGACAGTAGTTTGTAAAGATTGGATGATATTTAAACATATTTAATTTCCTTTTTATTATGAATCTATTTACTTCTTCATGCTCTTAAGTTGTGATTCATGCCAATAATGTTTGATTGTTAGATTGAGCCCTTTTAACATGAAATCATTAAACTAGTTCTATTAATCGCTTTGAAAGAAGGGTTAGCTTAACCAAACAAACTTAGGAGCATCAAATTATAACTACATAGATATAGGAGTTAATTAATTTGGAGACATAAGGTGTAGAAAATGAACTAAATCATCAAAGTTAACTTAACAGTCACGAAAGTAGGGTGTTAGCTTAGCTTTGGTAGGCAAAGTTTCTTTTGAAAGAAAGAACTTTGCATTTAAACACTACTTTGAAATTGGTAATTAAGTTAATAATAGAAGGTTTAATCTTTGTTCATCATCGTTCATCCCTATGATTAATTGTACATTATGTATACTATGATAATTGGTTAATGATTTTTAGTAATTTACTAAACTTTATTTTATATTTGAATGTTGAATTGACTAGATAATTGATGAAATCAATAACTAGTACTTAGCTACTCTTGGTCCTAAAAAATGATACTCTTAAGCTGTACTCGCGATCCGTACTTTTGCTGTGGCATGATTACAATTTAAGGATTATAAATTTAAAAATTATTGAATCATTATGTATGTTAATTTAGAAGTATTTACATGCCAACATGTTAATCTAAAAGATTATGCATGTTAATTTAAATGTCTAATTTATTAATATTAATTTATTAATATTATATATTATATTCTAAGTTAAATATTGTATGAATTTCTATTATAATATAAATTTAGTTTTAATATAAATGATGGTTTTTAAAATATATGCATAATTTAGTATTTTTATTAAATTATATAATTATTTTATTTCATATAATTTACTATTTTTATTTAGTAAATTTAATTTATAAAAAAATATTTTTAATTTTGGTACTAAAGTTTTAAATTTAACATTATTTTAATTTTTGTGAAATTATAAATATTGTTTAATTTTAACATTAACTTATATAGATATCAAAAATTTAAATTAATTTTTAGATTAATTAAATGTATTTTGATCTTTGAAATTAATTAGGTTAAATAATTATTTTAATGTAATAAATGAAATATATTTTATAGGTTAATTAAATAAATATTTTTGATCTATAAAATAATTAGATTAAATAATTATTTTAATCTAATAGGATAAATAGATTTTAAATCAATCAAATTATTTGATTTATAATTTAAAATTAAATTATTTCAATAATTAGATATATGCTATTAAAATAATAAATAAATAAAGTGATAATTATCTTTAAAGTGATAGAGATGCAGTCTTATCAAACTTTTTCCCATATCATTATAAATAGGCAAACTTTCTTCATTCTAAAATCACACATTTAGGAGCAAGAAGCCATAAGCAAGAAAAAGCTTTCAAGATTCAAGGCTCTTCAAATTCTCAAGTCGTCAAGGTATTTTTTAAGATCCTCAAGGCATCCTTTAAGTTGATTAAGGCAATTAACAAGTCCTCAAGGTTTTCTTCAAGATTTTTATGGCATTTTTCAAGTTCATCAAAGCGCAAATCAAAATTATCAAGGTGTTCTTCAAAGTTAAACAAAGTGTTTTTCCCAAGGTAAAGTTTGATTCAAGATCAAACCCCTAAAACACTTGAATCACATTCTTCCCTAAAAGTCAAGTTCAATTCAAGATCAAGCTATAAAAGTCCTTGAATTAAGTTCTTATTTTAAGATTCGAACCAGATGATTAAAATTCTTTATTATATGAATTTAATATTAGAGATTGTAACATGCTTTAAATTAATAAAATTTATTTGTTGCTTAATTTCTAATTCAATATTATTTTTATTTAACAAATTTTATGCACTACAATTTTTGGTATACCCAATGGGACCCCTCTACCTCTCATCTCCAATTTTGAAAATCAAATCTTTAACATCAATGACATATAAGAAGAGTGATTTAATGGCATTACGGAAGTACAACCTCCGCTTAAGAGCTGCTCAAGTTCAAACCCTTATCTCGTCGCATGGTAGGTCAAATGCTGATGATAGTCCTAATATCGCGATAAAGATAAATCAATCATAGAGTTGTATAAGCAATAATAAATGACACCTTCACCAAAGCTAGAGGTAAAAATTGGAGTGTCAATGGAAGTTGGTTTCTATCTTTACTAAAGCTCTGAGATAATGAAGAAGGTCAAGGTGGAAGTTTCACTCCGTAATCAACCCTTCAAATTTCTTCTCCAATCAATCCTAGTGGCACTATGTTTATGATGGTGATCAACACTACTTTAGTTGAAGAACAAGTTGCTAACTTGACCAAATTGATGGAAGAGCTCATGAGCAAAACCAAGAAAATGATGGTAAAATTACATCTTTGACTGCAAGGTTGGCAATCATGATTGGGAAGGTTGTTGCTAATAGAGCATCTGACTTGCCAACTATTCATGAAAAAGAAGAAAAAGCTTTAGCAATAAATGCTACAAGTAACACTTAAGTAATGGCCAACAACCCAATCTCTACAATTCAGCTGGAAGAGCTTATTAATAAAGATATCAAAGAGTGAGTTAAGACGTTGACATAGATTTCTTACTCATATGCAAAGCTATACACCCCTTGAATTGACCTAATGAAGATGCCAACAAATTATCAACCTTCAAATTTTTAATAATTTGATGGCAAAAGTAATATAAAATAACATGTTGCTCACTTTATGGAGATATGCAATAATGCCAGCACATATGGTGATTTATGTGTCAAGCAATTTATCTGGTCTTTAAAATGCAATGCCTTTGATTGGTACACTGACTTCAAGGCTAATTCAATTGATAGTTGGAAACAACTTGAGCAAGAATTCCTTGATCGTTTCTATAACACCCAATGCATTATTAACATGATCGAGTTAACTACAACTCGCTAATGGAAAGATGAACATATGATAGACTACATCTAAAGATAGAGGAATCTTAGCTTAAGCTATAAGGATCATCTTTTTGAAACCTTTACAATTGGCATATGCATTAAGGGCATGAATTGGGGGTTGTGTTACATTGAGTTGGTTATTCTACCTATGATATGGAGCTTAGCATTTTGGATATTGTTCATCAAACTATTATAGTATAAGATCTAAAGAAAGGCAAAGAAAAGTTAGAGGTATGTAAGGTTGTTAAGCCTAATTTGAAGCTTAAGAATAAGAAATCATTAAGTGTAAGCTCTACTCTAATCAAGATTAACTCTAAGGTTGGGAAGAAAAAGGAGATGAAGTTGATTACATTTAAAAGTCAAGAAAGGAAGATTACTTCTCTAAAGGAAAAGCAAGAAAAGTATCCTTTTCCTAATCTTGATGTTTCAAGCATGTTAAATGGTCTTCTCTAAGCTAAACTCATTGAACTTCCACCAAAGAAACATTAGAGCAAGTTGATCAAAGTAAGGATGTAAATTACTGTAAGTGCCACTGCTTGTTAGGTCATCTAGTGAAGAAATGCTTTGTACTGAAAGATAAAATCATGGAGCTAAAGTGCAAGGTGTAATTGCTTTTAATGAGAAGGGCGCAAGTTTAAATATGATTACCATTGAGCATTTGAGCCCTTAAACATTTTCTTTAATGGAAATTAATTTTAGATCATTCAAACCCATAATTATTGAAGTTCCTTGTATTCAACACTTGATGATGCATGAAGAGACATTACAATCAAGTCCTGATACAGTAGGTAAAACTTTAGTTAATTCTAATGATAAGTGGTGGATTCTTATGAAACAACAAAGGAGTTAGTACAAAAATTTACCGAAATCAAACCCAAGTCCTTAAAGAGGCAAGGTAAATCAAAGAGCATTAAAGGCTTCAAATAAGCCTAAGGTAAACAAGCCAGAGGCCAAGAGATTAAGATAGACATCTCTATTCCCTCAACCAAACTTCAAATTTGAGCAAGAACCAAGGGTACCTATCACTTTGGCTGGTTACATATCTGAAGTTTTCATATGTTATTAAGTAAAGGGAGAAGAAGGATCAATAGTGTAAGAAGGATTAAAGGAAAAAGAAGTTTATTCTCACTATAGCACTTGTAACTTATATGCAAAAGAAATCACCTTCATCAAAGATGACATGTTGCTAGGCTCAAAATTTCATATCTATTCATTGTTTATCACCAGATTCATTTGTGAGTAAAAGGTAAAAAGTAGATGATGGTTTAGTTATGAATATTTTTCCTTTGATGTTAAAACAGCTTAGGATCCCAATGGATGAGTTGATGTAGAGTTGGTTGATGATTCATGTCACACCCCGAATGATGGTGACATGCTCCTGTAATATAGTTATTAATCCTCTAATATAAGAAATTAATAATTACACTATAAGAGAATTTCAACTTTATCAAATAATCTACATTGTATTGACAATTTAGATGCATCAAAAATAAACATTAACAATCCTATCACATAGACATCGTAATATATATATATATATATATCACATGCCATCCACATACCACTTATGAGGTATGCTTCAAAATTCATACATTAAAAGATAAAAACCATATTAAGTCAGCATACCAATATCAATTCCTCAGTGGTATTGTGATAATTATATAATTTTTGCAATACTATTATTTTATTGCTAAATTGATAAAGAAAGAAAATTGTACAAATATGCCATCGTAGGAGTCTGTCATGTAGTTCGGGTTCTCTACAAAAATTCAGCTTAGACTTTGAACCAGCTGCTGATGACACTAACCCTTACGCTTACCCTCAACACTTGTGCCTACATTCATCAAATGATAAATGCTGAGAATAATCTCAGTGGTGCTTGTAAAATGGTAACAATCAATGTAATTAGTAAATGTTATCGATAAACTAACCATTCCAACATAATATAGATACATTCAATAATCACCAACATTCTTTACCTATGATCTCATCATATAGCCATCATATTTCTATAGCAAATGTTTTAATTAGTAAAGTATGCATTCATCTCATTTATGTGCTATAAACTCAACTATGAATTCATATCAAGTGATGAATATGTCTTTGAGAATGCAATGATGCTTTGCACTCTCCCTCTGATTTTTCTCTGTATCAATCTTTAATACCTCTGGGTCCAATGTATTGGTACTTCTTGTACCCATAGGAACATCTCATTCCTTTAATGTATCGATACTTCTCGTACCTGTAAGAACATCTCATTCCTTTAATGTATCGGTACTTCTCGTACCTGTAGGAACATCTCAATAGTAACTCTGTAATCATCCTATCCTTATGTCTCCCCATGACCATGACATGCCATGATTATGAAGAATGATCAAATGTACATGTCATGATGCATTGATATGATTCATGTCATAATATGAATATAAATTCAATCACATGTCATCATGAATTCATGAAATGTTCTTTCAAGGGACCGATTATTTATCGTGGAACACTAGTATAAACCTGCAATGGACTTACCCTTATTCAAATGTCTTCGTGATGGATGTAATTCCTCCTCTGAAACACCTAAATCATTGTAACATATTCACTTTTAATAAGAATAATCATATTTGTATAGTGACAATTCATATTGTACCAATTACAACCCATTCATGTGTATAGTCAACATAATTTAAGTATTCATAAGTGGACCCCCTAATCTCATTTAATCAAATCATAACATGTATATAGATAAAGTACCTAAACAAAAGCATAAAATCAATCACTCAAGTATACCAAAAAGTTCACAAAGTCTACTAAGTTAAAACTCAAAGCAAACTACTACCATAAAATACAAAATCATGCTACCCCTAAGGAGTAATCTACCTTTTAGGAGTCTTTTGACCAACCAAATGACCTAAAAAAAACAAGACTTATACCATTGGAAACTAGACTCAAGGATATTTCCAATGATATATTATATGTCATATCTTTCAACTGCGTAACGTGCTCCCATAGAATGATTATTAACTTCATAATAGAGGAAGTCAATAATTATCCTACAAAGGATTCCATACATTTCGTAAAATTTATTTATTTATTATTTATACATATAACTTGCATGCAATCTCATATTAATCCAAAATATTTATTGTCCTAGGTTATAATATAACATCATAATTATGTCATCATGTCATCCGAGTTATAACATACACATATTAATATTTTACATATCTTAATTTTGCCAAACTTACTTTATTTACTGCCAGAGTACTACCAAACCTTTGCCTCTTTGATCATTTAATGATCAAGAACTTCAAACATACTAGCACAAACCTGGTATGTCCTTTCCTTTGTTAATATCCTTGATTGATTCGTGAGGATTTTCCACTGATTTACCTATTCATAATGAAATGTTCATCTTAATTAATATATTTATTGCATTATTAATCAATCTTATTTTATCATACAAATAAATTATTTATCAGTGTTAACATTCATCTCATCATATCATTCTTTAAGAATTTGTATAATTATCTATAATTATGTCTATTATTCAACTATCCCACATAATTACAATAATTTCAATTTTAACATATTTAATATTTACTTAATATTAATATAGTACCACTGAAAACTATGCTTATCTATTCTTATTAACATATTGTATAACTCTTTGTGGTTTCATTTTACTTAAATAATCATAGCCTTAGAATCTTTTATTATCAAAACTCTTTAATTAAATTTTCATCTTAACATTTCTGTTATTTAATTTTTTATAGTAACACCTCATATTATTATTTTCTTATATTAGTCCCAAATTCATAATTTATTTAATTAAACTGTTCTATCATCATAATTTTTATTAAACAGTCATCAAAATCAAATATTACTTATTCATTTTAAACTGTTAAATTATATCACCTTTCTATAAGTCTTCTATTTAATATTCATTAATTATCTCAATAGTTTATTACTATGGTGTATGTCACTTATTAATATGCTAATCTAGCATCATTCTTTTTCGGATCATTTAGTAATATCTTTAATCATACTCCATTATTTATCATACTTATATATTACTAATACCAAGTACTGTCATTTCAGAATATGAAAATAGTTATCAATTCAAATTATTTCAATCATTATTCAGACTTAAACAACCTTATAGAAAACCCTTTTTTTTCCTAATTTTGTCTTTAAACTAGTTAATCATTGAAGCAGTAACATTACCCCACTTCAATTTTGTTATATATGTCTAATCACACCTAGAAATAATTTCATTTGACTTAATATTACCAAATCCATTACTTAAACATAAACATTAATTAACCTTTACTTAAATAATTCTTGATTGTATTTCATTTATTTATAACTTAAATATAATCATTAATCCTTATATTATATTTTAAAATACTTAATTCATTCAACCATATAAACCTCAAATCAATAGAATCAATATATTAACATATGCTTAAACTTTACTGTTATCTTTAATTTAGTCCAACAACTTTCAATCTTAACGAAAATCATCACATCTTATTCATATATAATCTCATATCAATACTTAATTTACTTACTTTAATTTTTCATTTAAAACCTTAATCTCAAATAAAGTTCATTTTAGTATATTCCTTTTTCTTAGTATTTCACTTCTGTCAATAAATAAATTTCTTAAATAACCATAATAGAACACTCATAATTCAACTTATTAAACTCCTTATGAATAGTTATCATATTTGTAAATCCTTTAAATTCTAAATTATAATTTATCAACACTTATTAG
>CANYBF010566316.1:0-14960 GCA_948192965.1 Dalechampia spathulata | reverse complement strand
GAATCTTATAAATGGATATTGAAATGATATCAAAGTTTCCCTGAGTTCGATACCCTTCTTACTCTATACTAAGTCCTTAGAGACTAAGGGATTTAATTCTGCTTGCAATCATATCTTTATCTTTATTAACCCCTAGAATCCCTGCTTCACCACATCACATACTTCTATGGCATGCCATAACATATATTATCTTGTATGCCAATACGATCCAAATATGCTAATCTGCCATGCTATATGTGCTATTTTTCATGTTATATGCCAATATACTATGCTAATTTGCCATGTCATATGCCATTATGCTATGTCATTAATGCCATGCCACGTCACATGTCATGTCATATGTCACGTCACATGCCACGACGTATGCCACATCACATGCCATGTCATATGCCACATCACATGCCATATTGAATGCCAATTCACACATATACATCATTATGCCATATCATGCATATGCCATGTCATTTTACTATATCATTATTATGTCATGTCATGCATATGCCATGTCATCCAAATGCCATATAGCATTATATGCCATTCTACATGCAACTATGCAATATTAAATCATATATCATGTTGTGTGCTTACTTATATGCTTGCTTACTTGCCTGCTTAAGATAATTAATTTCAACTATAATGGTAAAATTGATTTTGGAAACTCATAGAAATAAATCTTCACCACCCAAACCCATCTCTGAAGGGTTTAACTAGCACTCGTACTATGGGTTGGTTGAACTAATCCAAAACCATCTGGTGGTGACTCCTTTGTGACTCTTTCGAGTTCATATCATTTCTCGAGGTAGCCCCTCGGGAAGTCCACACTTTCACTCCAAGCATGGTCCTCGATTCATGAGCCTTATAAGCCTCGCTCTGGATGGTGACAGAAACCGGCGCTTGCAGTTATCAATTATTTAACACTCTCCTTTTGCTTTTAAAGAGCTTTAACTTTTGTATGAGCCATTCAAGCAGATTTTTAACTATTCGAGCAAGCATTTTTCTGTATTAATTTTTATATGAGCTGCCTATGCAAGTTTTCAGCTCACCATACTTTCATTTTTATGTTGCTATTCTTTTTACCCTTTGCTCTAGACCAAATACTTCTTTAATCAGTCAAGGTTAACAAGTTTGGAGAACTCTTTACCTTCTAAGTTTGAAATGTGGACAACACCTTTGAATAAGATCTTCCTAACTAAGATTGGGCCCTTCTAATTAGGTCTGAACTTTCCATGTGTATTGTAGATAGTCAATCTGACTTGCTTCAAAACTAGATCACCTTCTTGTATGGCAATATGATTAACCTTCTTCTTGCATGCATTTGCCATGCACTTCTTATAAAGTTGTAAATGATAGAGAGCCTTTAGCCACTTCTCATGAACAGCAACTAGCTGTTCATATTTAGCCCTCTTCTACTCAACTTTTGGCAACTGAGCTTCCAAAATAACTCAAAGTGACTTCAGCTCCACTTTGACTGGCAATATGACTTCTGTCCTTTAAATAGAGAGTAAGAGTTAGCACCCATACGACTCCTTATAGTGGTTCTGTAGCCCTATAAAGTAAATACCAGCTACTTATGCTAATCTTTATAAGTCTACACTGTCTTGGCCAAGATCCACTTGATCGTCTTATTAGTCACTTTGATTGCCCCATTAGCTTGAGAGTGATATGGAGAAGAACAATGATGCTTGATCTAAAATATCTATCTAATAAGTCAAACACCTAGCATTGGAACTGCACTCCATTATTGAACACCAATTGATGTGGTACCCCATATTAATATATGAGATTCTTCTTTATAAACTTGGCAACCTTCTTTGCCCTAGTTTACTATAGGATTTTGGTTCCACCCACTTAGAGAAGTAATCAACAGCCACCAATATGTATCTATGCCTATTAGAAGCATTAGGATGAATCTCACCCATGATATCGATTCCCTAGGCTGAGAAAGGCCATGGTGTCATCAAATTTTACAATTCAATTGATGGTATGTGACTCAGATCTTTATGAATCTTGCACTCATAGCATCCCTACACAAATTGTATGCAATCTATCTCCATGGTAAGCCAAAAATACCCTTGGTGCATGATCTTTGTTATGGAGTGAATCCATTCATGTGGGACCCATAAACATTAACATGCACTATTTGTATGACTGTCTTGATCTCCTTTCCTGATATGCATCAAAGTTGCAGACCATCAATTGTTCTTTTGTAAAGAACACCCTGATGCCAGGTAAAGTTGGCTACTAGCCTTCATAAAGCTAACTTGTCAGTCTTATTGGCTTCCTCCAAATAAGCACTAGTTCTCAGAAAGTTCATGATATCAGCATACCTTGGAGTCTCATATTACTGGTTTAGCACCATAACTCATTCTCCTTTATAGCAAGGAATTCTCAACACCTCGATGAATACAGGCTAAACTTGACATTGTGATCGCTTACATATTGACGCCAGCTTCGTATGTCCAAAGCACTTATGGGAGGTTAAAAGGTATATATACAAATCAGGATCAATATCAAGGACATGTACTAGGCTAAATCAAAGAAAATCCAAAGTTGTAGCGCATAAGTGAAAAGTCATTGTATATAGTTTACCCCCTGATTATGGTCATTTTGAGGTGACATAAGCAAAAGTTATCAAAATAAAACCTAATCACAATATGAATTTTCATCTAAAGGAAAAGAAAATACTTGACCAATGCTAGTTTTGAGGCTTAATGCTTGTGCTGAGGCATGCTATTCTATAGGGGAAAGAGTATAATCCATTAGGGAAATGGTAATTAGAATGCTCATACTGAGACTTATGACTCTACTAAGGAAGCGAATGTAATTCGTTAAGGATGAATTAACTAAGATACTCATATCAAGGCTTGCAATTTAATGTTGCAACTGGGAGCCTAATGCTTAGGCAAAGTGATCAATGTTGATCATAAAGAAAAGTGCTCATACTAAGGCTTCCAAGTCTATGAAAGATCAAAGGATATAAAGACTTAAAATTGAATACTAACATTAGGAGTCTAGTGCTAAGGCTGAACGATCCATGCTAATCATACGAGGTTTATAACTCCATTAAGAAGGAAAATGTAACCCAATACTGCCATTGGGAGCCCAATGCTGGGGCGAGGTGATTAATGATGATCTTACAATGCTCAGACTGAGGCTTGTGACCTAATTCTACCATTAGGAGCCTAATGCTCACGTGAGATAATCAATATTGATCTTATGATGCTCATGCTAAGGCTTGCAACTTAATTCTGCTACTAGGAGCTTGATGCTCAGATGAGGAAATCAATGTTGATTGTGGTAAACTTCAAGACCAATGGCTTTACTGCAAGACTCAAAAATCATCTGAAGTCTAAGTTTAGATGTTTACCATTAGGGTTTAGAAATCAAATGGTTGATTTTACAATCATTACTAAATTGGGTGGTCAACTATGGAGCTTAAGTGATCAACTACTAGATCAAGGTCGAACAACTGCTGGTTCTAAGGTGATCAACTATCAAATTTATGCTCATGCCATCAAATATGTATTTGATATCTCTAAAGATAACATTTAGGATGCACTACTAAAACACAACACTACTTGGTCAATGACTTGACCAGTAGCCAAAGGCTTGACTAAAATTGATAATCTATTAGATCAATTTCCTTGTCTATGTAAGATGTGAAAAAATAATTTGTAAGTAAAATTAGAATTGAAATGGTCTACATAAAATATCTGAATTTTTTATATCAATTTATTGCATTCTAACAAATTTTTTTGGATATTCTTAATGTTACAAGTCTTGAAAGTTGGACTCGTTGGAAAAAAGTGCTCTAAAAATTCTAAAATTTTTATGAGAAGCCTAATTCCATGAGTGAATCTTCATGAGCATATGGTTCACATTAGTAAAGCTCTTTGGTAGTTAGCGCACATTAGTAAATTATGCTACATGCGAAGTATGTTCTACTATATATTGTGCATGAATGCTTAAATTTTGGTAACTCCATTGGGGATTTTTATGTTTTAGGCATTCATAGGCATGAATGTATAAGTTTTATGGTTAAAGGAAGAGCTCTAGACCTTGTAATTCAGTCTGTATTCTATAAATTTAGTCTAAAATCTGACTTAAATTTTTGCAATTTGTAGAGAGAGAGGACCATTGTCGGTGCTGGTAGCATCCAAGGTGTCTATGAGTGGTACTCATAACTACCATGAGAAATCTATGAAAGAGTATACCAGAGTTCCTTTGGCCAATACATCTCTTGCTTCATAGGCGTGGAGAAGGGGTGTAACATATTTATCATTTCTATGATGGTAGAGAGATGGATGGACTTTACTCACACCTTTCATCTACCAGTAGGAGAGATAGCCATCACCCCAATGATCTTTATTCGGATCATGACTCTTGAGTATGCTGGATTGCTATCCAGTTTGACGTTAGGCTAACATCACCACATTGGTCATATAGCACTATCTTCAATTTATTAGGCATCTTGCCTAACATGAAAGGAGGATATAGTATATTCTATGACTATCTTTGGGAGGCAATTCTAGTAGAGATGCTTGGCAGGACGATCTTCATTGAGCAGTATACCTGTAACTTTCTGCTTTATATGCTAGGGTGCACCCTATTCAATGATACAAGGAACAATGTCCATATATCAGTATTATAGGCCCTACGTGACTTAGACATCATCAGCAAACTAGACTAGGGCAGCTCCAGCCTAGCCCAAATGATGCAAGGGTTGGATCTTTGTAGTCAGTAGTATAAAATTGATTCATCGATTGTTGGTAAGTCATTAAGATGAGTAGAATTCTATTAATTTTGAAATTACTATGACTTCTGTTGATTTTGTCACTAATTGTATGTACTGATCTTGTAGAATATTGATTATATGTTTAGGTGACTGCCAAAGTCTAAGATATTACAAAGGCTACTGCTAGGTTTCCCACGTATGCAGCCATGGTATACATCTTATCAGAGAGCTGGTTATTCCATAGACGAGCTAAGAGAGCATCTCAACAATCTCACTTGGGATCAGGTATAGGAAAAACCATTTTGTTAGCATAAAATTGAATTGAAGTAGTTTAGATGATACTTGAGTAAGCATTTGACTGATTGTTATTATTGTTTATTACTTGGAATAGGTCTATCCCTATCCTTGGAGTAATATGTTCCTCGATCGAAATATCTGACCAACTCATCTCACAAGGACAAGCATTATATACTACTAGAGAACCCTAAGTATTAGCTCTTCTATTTGGGCAAGCATGCTATCGATTAGTAATTAGGGCTAGAGGGATATGCAAAACCTGCTACACCACTATGAGCAATGTTATAGGCTATTTATACTAACACAAACCCAATATGATTACTACATTGACCGGCATCCCAGGGTAAGAGCGTTTATCTAAGCCACTAGTGGACTATCAAACTTTCATATGTATATGGATACTGAGGCCCATTAAACTATCCATATTATGGGTTGCACTTTCACCATGACCTAGAGTGAGGCTTGTGATACACGGACCGGAGGCTCGCTTGGAGCGAAAATGCAATCTTCTCATAGGGCTACCTTAAGAAATGAGACAGACTCAAAAGATTCATAAGATGGATTGGCCATCAGATGGTTTTGGGTTTGATTCAACCAACCCATAGCATGAGTGCTAAGTAAAACCCTTCAAAGATGAGTTTGGGTGATGAAGATCTATTCCCTTAAAGTTTCAAGTTTGATATCATGGCAGCAATTATAGCAAATATAATATGGTAAATATGATATGACAATCATGGCATGAAACATAGCATAGGTATGGCATGTAAGAAGATGACATGACATAGATATGATATATAAGATGACATGGTATAGGTATGACATGTGAGATGACATGGTATGAGCATGACATGTGAGAGGACATGGCAAAAGCATGATATATGAGATGACATGGTATAGGCATGACATGTGAGATGACATGACATAGGTATGACATGTGAGATAACATGACATATGTATGACATGTGAGATGACATGACATAAGCATGACATATGAGATGACATAGTATAAGCATGACATGTGAGATGACATGGCATAAGCATGAAATATGAGATGACATGGCATAAGCATGAAATGTGAGATGATATGACATAAGTATGATGTGTGAGATGACATGGCATAAGCATGACATGTGGGATGACATGGTATAAGAATGACATGGCATATCATACATCATATAACAATGATAAAACAAGCATAGCAGCATGAATGAAAATTAATGATAATGGCCTAAAAAATGGGATTGAGAAAGATAAGAGATACACAATGAAATAAGGCTAAATCATTCAGGCTGGGGGAAATAAAATAGACGCCTATTCTATTACAAAGAATCTTTGATGATACAAAAATCTGAGATGTTTAGCAACATCTCCTCCAGTCAGGAAGTCAACCTCGAGTAGCATGAGATGAAAATGCATGAATGAAAATGCAAAATAAATAAATAATCATTAGTGGTAAATAAAATTTAAGATTAGATTAACTAATTCAATGCCATATGAAAAGCATGAATTGAGGGTCAAAGTGTGTTAAATGTAATGGCAACAATCATGAAAACACAAGTCGAATCATAAAAATCATGTAAAAATAATCAATTTTAGGTAAAATTAATCAATAGCATAATTAGAAGATTATAAGATTATATGTGGCATCACTTAGAAATAAATCAATATCCAATCAAGCTAATCATTTCAAGTGACAATTAAAATCATAATTAAAATGGCATTAATTAAGAAATAAAGAAAAATAATAATGATTTAATATCAAAATCAACAAATTGATCATGGGCAATTAGATTGGAAGGTTCTAAAATCATTCAAATGTCAATTAGAGATAGCAAAACACAACCAATCAAATCCAATCATATCAATCATTGTAAATAAACAAAATAAATAAGCATTTAACTTGAAAAATTAATTTTGAAGCCAAAATTAATGAAATGTAATCAATGTATGATGAATTCAAATTATTAGTGTCACATCCTAAATCGAGCACCCACTTTGCATCCATGAATTGATTCATTTATCTTTTTTATATTCTATAAGTGTGATATTGATATGAAATTATGCTAATGATGGAAAGTATATGATATGATAAGAGTTTCATGCCTTATAGTTGAAATGAGAAATTTTGACAAAACCACTAAATAAAACCACTAAACGATGATTAGTTGATGATTTTGTTATTAAGAACACTTGATATGATTAATTAAGTTTGTCTAAGATGATTGTTTTAACTTAAGTTAACTAATACGAAAAGATAGTTAAATAAGATTTGAAATTATTTATGATGTCATAATTGAGAAATGATGATATAAGCATAAGGTGTATAAGTATAATTATGATTTTAATGTATTAGAGAATCAGTAATTATGTATTAATAATGTATTATTAAGAGTATATAATAATATGTATATATTAGAAAAGTATAATTAGAATTTTATTAATGATGTCATAATGATATCATTAAGTGGTAAGATGATGCCATAAATGAGTGATAAATAAATTAATGTTATGTAAATAGATAAATAGATGAATATATGATTGAAAATAGAATAAGTTAAAGTAGATTTGAATATATATATATATATATATATATATATATATATATATAATTATAAGTGGGATTGGAAAAAGAAATAGTGGTAAAATAAATTATATTAGTGGATGAAGAGAGAAATAAAATATTAATATATGGAGATAGTGGAAAAATATGGAGGATGGTATTTATTAAATAAATATGTTATGGGAGTATAAAGTATAGTATTAAATACATTAACTAAAGATTTGATTGGTGGAATTAGAATTTAATACATATAGATATACATATAAGGTATGTATAAGGTTGGATTTTAGTGTAATAAATGTATTTCAAGGATACCCTACACCCTATCACTTAACCGATCTGCATATTTCTTTCCAAATACACCATATACCATTCATTTTCCAACATTATCTCTTCATGACCAAACCTAATCTCTTCCACCACTCATTTCATCTTCTTTTCTCCATTTTCTTATCCTTGCTCTTATTTTCTTCTTTTCTTTTTCAAGGAAGCTGACACATCCTTCATCTATCTTTCATTTTTTACTTCTAAATTTATAAAACACATAAGATCTATATGTTTAGTTTAAGTTTAAGTCAAAACATCTCCATTTTTCCTTGTTTTACAAAGAAGCCAAAGTGTTCTTTTGAAGGAAACTGAAAGTTACAACTTATTCTTCTTCTTTTAGCTTTGGTTTTTAAGTTTTAAGCAAGATCTTGTTGTAATATACAAGTTTATGCATTTTGAAAGGAGTAATCGAAACCCTTCTTGTAAGATCTTTAAGAGTAAGTTGAAAATTATTGAAATTTATGCATTTTTCTAAAAGAAACCAAAACTATGTTGATGTTTAACCTCATTTCTTGTTTTATCTAGCTTCTTTGATGTACATGCATGAGTATGGTAGAGTGAATCCAAGCTTTACAAGTTAAAAACAAGTTGAGTAGTGAAGATTGGGGCTAGATCAAGGAGAGGATCATATTTTATTTCATTTTTCTTTTATTTCTTAAAGGTGAGTAAGAGTAAGTATTAATTAGTGATAGATTGAAAAGATTTATGACTTTTTGATGAGATTCAAGTCATGGCCGAATAGTATTTAGTATATTTGGTGATTTTTTATTTTGATTTGAAGCTTAGATTATTGTTGATGTAAAAAGGAGTGAAATAAAATGGATTGATGTTGTGTGGGTGTGTGTATGATGGTGTTTTTGTTTTAGCCAAAACTTTTGAAACAATAATCCTAAAAAAAAAGGCAAGATCTAGACATAATTAAGGGATATTAATAAAATCATAAGGTTATTATAAAAGAAAAGTCAAAGAACTTAAGTTTTAATATGATCTAAACTAAGATGAGATGATTTTATTTAATTAAGAAAGTAAATGGTTTTTACATATGGAAAGTAATTTCTGTTAAGTTGATTAATTAAAATAACATAAGAATTTAAGTTAAAAATTGAAGTCTTAAGATGATTTATTAAATGATATATGGCATGCTTGTAAAATTTGACATAAAGTGGAAGTTTTTAAGTGAATAGTGTATGAACATGAAGGCATGCGATCATGGTGTTATTTGGGACTTAATTGGTTATTAAATTAAGTATATTAAATGATTATAAGAAGAATTATAAGTCTACTAATTAATAGATAATATGATATGGGTTATAAAAGGAGTTAAGTTGTTAACTAAGAGATATATAAAACTGAGGTAATATGAAATAGTTCTACTTAAGATATATATATTAAGGATTTAAATGATCTTTTAAGTAAGATTAGTAAATATTATTAAGAAGGTTAATGAGTTAATAAATGAATGATATAATATGATTCAATTTGGTGGACAAAATTAAAGATAACAGTGGGGTATAGAATAAATAGATATATGGTTTATAAGGTAAAGTGTAAACTAATTGATTATGTTTAAGTATTGGATAATGAATATGTTAAGGCATGTAGTATAAGAAGGATGACAGTAAAGAAATTGACATTACAATAAGAAATATTTTGCATTATAAGATTAAATTGTTATGTGAAATAGTAAGATAAGAATATATGATGTGATTTTGAAAAGTAACTGTATAAATGATGAGCAGACTGATGTTTATTCAAACTGGATGTGTGATTAAGTATATTTAAATTATTAGAATATTTAAATAAGTTACTAATTTAATTATTGAATGTATTAATGGCAGTGTTTCTAAAGTAAAGAATAAATAGTAAGATTGTGAGTCTAAGACAAGTAATTTTATGAAACAATAATGATAGAGTTTAAGATATCATTGGATTAAGATGGATAATATAATTTAGTTATGAAAAAGGATTACTGAGAAGTTTAATAAGTTTTAATATTGATTAAATAATTAATGATATTAACTGCTTTAATACTTAGTATTTGACAGTAACTATTTTTAGCAGAATATAGGCATGATTAATATTTGGAATTTGATTAAGTTATTATATTGAATGATTATTATTAAGATACTGGTAATTTAGTAAATTGTTAAGAAAATATTAACTGGTAAGTAGAATATTAGAATGTTATTTAATTAAGAATAAGATAAGGATATAATTATATATGTTGTTACTGGTTAGTTTGAACAATGGGAATATTATTATGATTTAAAATTTTCTAAGAAATTAAATAAGTAAAATGCTTATTAAATATATAGAAGTAATATGTTCTCGTTCTTATAAATGGTGAGAAGCATGAAATTATCTGCTTGGTAATTGATACTAAGATATAATCATAAATGATAAAAGATTATATAATAAATAGATTAAGTATAAATAGAGTTTTATTACTATGATATTTAGTGAATAGTAAATGTAGCAGTAGAGGATAACATATTTTATAAAGCAGTAAATAAATTGGGTGTTATTAAAATAAACTATATAAGTAAAAATTATCAAAATAAATGATAATATGGGTTTATTATCTAATGATTACATATAGTAAATGGATTGGACTTTTATAAATGATTTATGATTTTTGAACAGTGGTATACGAATTACAAGGTGAAATAGTGAATGATTGATTTGAAATATTAATTATTAATTAAAGATGAATATTGCATTATGATTAGGTAATTTTATGGATAATTCTCACCTACCAACAAAGGAATTAAACAAAGGGAAGGACATTACAGGTTTGTGCTAGTTTAATTGGATGCTCTAGATTATTTAACGGTCAAAAAGGGTGATGGTATGCTATTAATTATTCATTAATCATGTCATATACATAATGCAATAGCATTAGCACATCTTGCTAATGTTTACAAAAAAAACATATATACTATGATATTCATGTTTACTATTGAATTAATATGTTAATGATAACATTTGATTTGATGGTGATGCTATATACATGATGAGAACATGTTATGTTATTATGATAATGATGATATCAAATGTCATAATGATAATGACAATTATATAATGATTAAATGACTAATCAAGATATTTAATGATATAATGTACCAAGGAGAGATTGATTTGAAAATGACTTTGATGATATAGTAAATATGCATGAGATAGTAATAATTATAGTAAAAATCATGACTAGTATTGGAGATGATTATTAATGATAATAGCAAATAATTAATGATAACATGATATTATGTTTGAAATATTCCATGATGTTTTGAGAATTTATTAATATGATGATTATTTTTATATATAGAATAAATGTAATATAGTGGTATTTGATTATTATGATATTTGAAATTTATGTTATACTAGCACTACTGAGTTTTATACTCAGCGTTTGTCAATTGATAAATGTAGGAACAAGCAAAGTCGAGGAACAAGAACATTAGTGGCAGTAGCTGGATAATACAACTAAGCTTATTGGTAAATGGTTTGGTTTAACTTTCATCAAACTCCTATTCCATAATAATCCTGCAACTTCTAAATAAAGTACTTGTCAGTAATTAAAATTATGACTAATGGTATTTGACGGTATTATTAATTATGTTGGTAATGATTTATGATGATCCCTATTGTCAATAAAGCTAATATCAAACCCACCATCGGCCTGAAAGTTGATAGCAAGTAGTCGAGAAATGTCCTCATTCTCAAGAGGAGAGAAGTAGTTAAGAACTAAGGATTTTAGCAACCTTGATTAAATCATGTAGGTACAATTAGCTTTATGGTAGTTAGGCAACGAGTTTGTTTTGGTTAAGCTTTTAGATTTCTCAGGATCTTTAAGTTCACCTGAATCAATGAGGTCCTGATGACCCGCCTGAGAGAGTCACAATTAATAGTATTATAGTAGTGATGTTAGTGGTAATGATAATAGGTTTTGGTGTTTACTGAGGTTGGGGATGGTGTTTAGAAATTTAGCTCAAGTAGCTTGATGAGTTTGGCTTTGAGAAGACACCCTAAGACCTTGGAAAATAGCATCCTAAGATTCAAGTACCTCTAAGACTGGGTAATGTTCTAGAGTATGGGATTTGGTGTTTGCAATGCATTGATATAATGGGTTTTATGTTGCATTTAGGTGCATGTGTTGGTTTTAGGTTTAAAAAAGGTAGGCTCCTTCTTCTTTAGCCCTTCAGTTTGCTCAATCCATTGATAAACAAAGTAAATGTCCTCAAAGGTATGGAAAGTATGATACTTCAACTTATCTTGGTATAGTGGAAATGACCCTATAATAAGCTTTTTGATCATGTCTGACTCATATGGCTTCTGTTTGACCAGTGCAGCTTTATTTATCCACTGGCTAAAGTAGTCCATCAAAGACTTATTAGCCTTTTACTTCACCATCTCTAAATCTAGCAGAGTGACATCAAACTGGATTGAACCCATACTACTTGTAGAAAATAGTGTAGAAAGGCTTCCACTTGGTGGTGGTTGCATTATTGAGACTATGATACTAGGCCAGCACTAGTCCCTCTAGTGAGATGAAGAAGAGTTGGATTATCTGCTCATTCGACAAGTCTATAGTACTCATCATCATAGTATAATTCTTAAGATGATTCTTTGGATCCCCAATCCAACTATACTTGGGAACATCTGGGAGCTTGAACTTAGTAGGCAGCCACTTAATAGCCCTGATTGAGAACTCATCAAAGTGAAGATCAGACCCTATCCTCTTAGTCTTCATGATAGATTGTAGCTATTCTATCTTTTATTCTAAAGTAGAGGTCTCAAACTTGTGAACATCATGTTTATGGAGCAAGAACTCATCATCTATCTTATCATCGTATAGGTTGACTGCTTTCCCCTTATCCTTCATAGAAGTTAGTGAGGTGATAAAATCTCCAGGATTGAGAGGTTCTCAGATCTACTGCTGCAAGAGAGTCTTAAAGTCATTGGTCAAGAGCTTGGCCATAGATTGATCAATAAGCTACTGAATAGCAGTAAGCAAGGCCTCATCCAACATAAAGTAGAAAGTATCAAATGAAGAAGTGACATTCTTAGCAGGCTATAAGTCTAACATGGTCTGCATATGATAGAGAGCGTTCGCAGGAATGCATGTGTATGCGACATATAAGATGTATGCATGACCTATTCTAGGAAACATCCAGCATTATGGTTATAAAAGAAAGTAGTTAGTGAAAATCATGCATGAGCATCATGTATGCATATTGGACAGAAAACATAAAAAAAGTTAGTGAACATATAGCGCACAATAGCATTCCCTACCACCCTTATACCTTCATGAAGATAGGTCGATCCAAAATCTCATAGATGGGATACTAGGCCGGAGTTACACTAGGAATTGGAGGTGTAAAACTCTTAGCATGTAAGGTAAGCAGAAGATGATCATTACCTGATCATATAAGGAATTAAAATGAAAATTGGACAATATTTCAACATGATCATATTACTATGATAAGAGAATGCTAATGGAAGATGCATGAGTCATGCAACCATCATAGAATCATGAGAGAATTCTAACTTTTAGCAAAGCAATATGAGGTGAGAAAATAGGCTAGATTTAGGCAAATCCATTGATATGATAAGGCATAAATCCATATAATGTGTGAATAAAGGGTCGTAGTTTTGGAATGTTGCTATGGTTAACTACATGGGCTTTAGTCTAGCAAGAACAGGCTAAGGTCCCCCCGCTACATTGTCCATAACCTATATAACTGAATGGAATCATTGATATAGAACTATACCTAGCATTTATCTATTAAGAATCATCAACGGTTAATGGTACAAGGTAGTGAGTAGTGAAGACAGGCTCGCTTTCTTAAGGAGTCAAATGGAGTCCAAGGTACTCACTCACCCACAATCACCAGTTTGACACGAGATAAATAGTGGTGTGCAGACATAAATTATGTATATGAAATGCAATACAATTACCCTGACTAGAATGGGAAAATTGATATGAAACTCTAAGATTTCAATGCCATCACACTTTTGTCATAGGTCCCTAGTGGAGTTATCATTGTAGGTAGGGCTTTTATCGTGATCTAAAGTGAGGCTTGCAATGTATAGACCAAGGGTTTGCTTAGAGTGAAAATGCAATCTTCTTGAGGGGCTAACTTGAGGAATGAGATTGACTCAAAAGAGTTGCAAGATGGAGTTACCACCAAATGGTTCTAGATTTAATTCAATGAACCCATAACATGAGTGCTAAGTCAAACCCTTCAGAGATGGACTTGGGTGGTAAAGATCTATTCCATTAGAGTTTCAAGTTTGATTTTTTCATTTTAGTTGAGTTAACTGCCCTAGGTAGGTGAGCATTCATAAGCATGAAATAAGCATACAACAGGTATAGCATAGTAGTAATCATAGTAAATATAACATGATACATATGATATGGTAATCATGGCATGAAACATGGCATAGGCAGGGCATGTGAAAAGATGACATAGCATAGGCATGACATGTTAGATGACATGATATAAGCATGACATGTGAGATGACATGGTAAAGGCATGACATGTGAGATGACATGGCAAAGGCATGACATGTGAGATGACATGGCAAAGGCATGACATGTGAGATGATATGGTATAAGCATGACATATGAGATGGCATGGTATAAGCATGACATATGAGATAACATTTCATAAGCATGATATGTGAGATGACATTCCATAAGCATGACATGTGAGATGACATGGCATAAGCATGACATTTGAGATGACATGACATAAGCATGACATGTGAGACGACATGGCATAAGCATGACATATGAGATGACATGATATAAGCATGATGTCGCACCCTAAATTTGAGCCTCTCGGATTGATTGGGATGAGCCGGGCTATTTCTTCATTGCTTTGCCTTTACGGGAGTTTTCGGTTCATTCAGGTGCAATCCAGGGTTTGTTTAGGTTGCTTAGGGTATGTTTGTGGGGCCTCATACCCGTTCGGGTATCTCTTTCATTGCCTAGGGTATGTGTCTTACCCTTTAGGGTATGTTGGAGTTTTGCCCGAA
>CANYBF010565985.1:0-14120 GCA_948192965.1 Dalechampia spathulata | reverse complement strand
TGTAAATTTTTGATTCAATTATTATGTCGTTTTAGTTAATAATAAGAAATATACTGCTAGAATTAATCATCATATGATTATTTTTCTCAATTAAATTCTTTATTAATTATATCATGATATCTTCTTAAGTACATTAATTATTTCATTTCATTTAATAATTTAGGGAATTGATTAATTTGTTAAATATTATTATTAATTGATGTTTATTTTATTATTGTTATTACTTGGCGTGATTTATACGATTGCTAAATGATTGGAATCCTGTTAAGTTATTACTAAGCACGTACATATACATATAATTACAGGACCTATTGAGGAGCCTGTTCATGTGTCCCCTAGACGCGTAGATAAGGGTAAAGCCCCTACAGGTCAGTGCTATATACTCGACTTAAATAATTAAGTCTGAGATGATATCACCCACTCACTGCATATTGATTATTAAGATATATAGATATTCTGAGAAATATTATGACATTTGCCTAAATATTCCAATGCATCATAGCACATAAATCATGTTCATCATTGAATAATGCATTGGCATTTCATAACATCACTTCATGGCATCATAAGGACAGAAAAGTGAGGTTATTGTGATATGTTGAGATTGGATATGTATTGAGATATTTATAAGGAAGTTGAGTACAGTCGCTTCCCATACGTTGAGTTCGATCGCGTATGTTAATCAATATCATCGAATGCTGAGTATAGTTGCATTCAAGAAAAATATGATGATTTAAAAATATGATTGTTGAATTGAGTTATGATAGTGAAAAATAGATTGATTGAGGGAGAGTGCAAACATTGCATTCTCATAAATTCATTCCATATCTGTATACATTCATATTAAACTGATATGGGATATTGTGGTTATGGAAATATATGAATTATTCATGATGCTATAAATAAAATTCAGAGGTGAATTCAGGTATTACGAAATGGTGAGATGAGAATTCTGGAATTTAATACGTACAAATATGCTTACATTAGAATTTAAATTGTACGCTGCTTTATACAAATATCATTGGCATTTGATTATATACTTTCAATTGTTATTAATGATATTATTAATTGTTGCATTCATTTATTTAGCGCCACTGAGTTTTACTCAGCATTTGTCATTTGATAAACGCAGGTCCGAGCACTTTAAAGGTTAGACGGGGTTAGAGGTACTCGTTGGCAGTGAGGCGCACGACTTTTGCAGATTTTGCTAGTGTTGCCCAGGACTTTCTTAGACGAACTCCTACGGACATTGTGTATGTTGTCTATGCTCTTTTCATTTTTGGAAGTAATATTAGTTGTGTTGTTTTTAATTACTTCTCGATGATACCACTGGGATAATTGTAATTTGGTATATATTTGTTTTCTACTGTATGCTATAGTTATCTCAGTGTTGGATTTAATTTCTTGGTATGTGTTTGAATTCTATGGCGTGAAAGATTTTTATTGGCATGCTTGAGATATCTTGGAATGTTGCATTATGTTATGATTGTTTTCCCTTATGATGAAATTCTGGAACTCGAGGGAAGAGTTTTAGGGTTTCATTACGGGACATGTCTCTACATGGAGGTGTGACAACATATGGATTTAGATATCTATTCCATGACTTAATTCAATTTTATATGATGAATTATATACAATGTTTGACATTTATGTTCTATTGTACGAATGTACATAGAAATGAATGAGGGTTACACTATAATCGTGATTATATGGGTATTGTTTTGCATAATGAGTTATGTTATTTATATTAATGGTAGGAGGAGAGATATATGATGTAGTGAAGGATGGCAATTAGGAAAACTGTCAAAAATTTTATTTTAGCTTAAAATGTTTATGGAATTTTTAATATCTGAATTACATATGTATTTTTATGAGTAATGAAATGAACGGGTAGTAGTATATGGTAAACAATAGTGAATCAAGGTTATTTTTATAGAATGAAATGAACAAGATAAATTACTTAAAGAATTAAGTAACATGTTTAAGGAAATAACCATAAGAATGATTTAATGAGTTTGAATCAAGGTTTATCTATAGATGACATGACAATATGATGTTACATATAGCAAACATAAGAAAAAGTATTTTCATGATAATATATTTATTTTGAAATAAATACAAGAATTGTGTTATGACATGATATAAATATGAATATATTTTCTTTTGTTATGTATTAAAGCATCACTAAGTTTTATACTCAGCGTTCGTCATTTGATGGATGTAGGTTAAAAGATGGCAGGCGAGCACAGATTTTCAAAGAAAACCAATTCAGCAGGGGTCTCTTCAAAGACAAGGACTTGGAATAGATCAAAGCTCTAATTAAACTGATTAAGTAATTTTATGCAATGTAAAGGCAATAAATGCAAGAATGTTATCTGGGGTTAATACTTTCGTAAAACTTAGATCAACGTATCCATGAAGTAAAATAAAAATATAAATAATGAAAAAAAATTTACGCATCCTTTATGGAGTAATTAGTAATTTCTATTTTACGAGATCATTAATTATTCTACGGGAGCATGTCGCACCTCAGTAGGGCGTGACATTCAATTTCTTAATAAATAAAGAATAATTAGAATGGGATCGAGTATATCCAATGGAGATAAGAGCTGAGCTTAGTTGAGAAAACCATCGACAACTAGCCTATTTTAACTCATAAAGGGCTTTTTTATATTTATAGACTTAATTTAAATGTGATAAAGTGACACCAAGAGGAAGAGCCATATACACTTCCTCATTTAATTCTCCATGAAGAAATATGTTGTTAACATCTAATTACTTTAAATGCCAACCATTAATAGAAGAAATAACTAATAAACTATGAATAGTAATAATTTTTACAATAGGCATAAAAGTATCAAAGTAGTCGATACATTTATTTTAAGTATAGCCCTTAATGATGAGATATGCATTATAACGTTCAATAGAACCATTGACATGATGCTTAATGTGGTAAACCCATTAACATTCAATAAAAGTTTTATTAGATGGTAAATCTATTAAATTTCATATCCAATTCATCCATAAAGCTTGTATTTTAGCTACCATTACTTAAGGCTAGTAATCATGCTTAACAACATAATTATATGTTTTGGGTTCAAAAGTGGAAGAGATGGATAAAATGTAATGTCTAAAATAAAGGGAAAGACTAGAATAATCAAGGATTGAGGATAAAAGGTATAACATACTTAATTGAGGATGATTAGAAGAAGTAGTAGAGAGAAAAGCATAATGGTAGTTTTATAACTATGTTGGGGGTCAATAAGGTCAACAAGTATGTTGAATAGATGATAAAGATGGAATCAGAGGTGAAATGTTAGAATAATCCAAGGTAACATAAAGTGAAATGGAAAGTCTTGAAGAAGAATGAGAAGTAGGAGCAGAAAAAGTAAAAGGTGGAAAGAACAAATCATCATAATATGGTTGAAATGATGGTTTAGATGAAGATAGGATAATTTAGAAGAATAAAGAGGAAAAATGAATTCATGAAATAAGAGATTATGAGAAAAAAATCAAATGAGAATGTACATAAAGCACAATATACCCTTTAGTCCTTTGCTTATATCCAAGGAAAAGATAATAATGAACTTAAGGATGGAATTTACAATGATGAGTTATTGAGGTAGAGATATAGTAAAGAGAACTAAAAATTCAAAAAAAAAAAAAGAATAATCAAGATGATGATTATAAAGAATTTAATAGGGAGATTTATTTACTAATAAGGTAGTAGGGAATCAATTGATAAAAAATACAACATAAGCAATAACATAATTTCAATAAGGTTATGGAAGGTTTGATTGAAAAAGGAGAGCTTCAGCAATGTTAAGGATATATTAATGTTTAGATTTAACAATAGCATTTTATTGAGGAGTTTTGAGACTTGTAGTTTGATGTAAAGTTTGAGATATAAAATGTAGGTATTAAAAATTCTGGTTGGTTATCATTACAAATAATTTTTATTTAAAAATAAATTGGGTATCAACAGAAAAGAAGATGTTTTGAAGTTATGTTTGAGTTTTAGATTTATTTTACATAAGATATTAACATATGTGTTGAGAAAAATCAGCAATAATGGTTAGAAAGTAATGATGAATAGATGGGATAGAAAGGGCTTCAATATGTCATCATGTACTAAATGAAATCAAGCTTCTAAAATGGATACATTGATAGGAAAAATTAATTTCTTTATGGTAATATGAAAAATGTCATAAGTATTAGTAACTATACTAAATGTCACAAGTATTAGTAATAATGTAATAGATGCACATGAATATAGAGGACATAAAACCATTATGTAAAGACCTTGAACTATATTAACTATACTCATAATCCTTTATAGATGTAAACTTTGTATATAATAATAAAAAGAGTCAAAATAGATTAAAAAAAATGATTGGTTTAAATTAATTATAATACAAAGATAAGGTTAAAGTTCAAATTAAGTAAATATAGATCATTAGCTAGTAATAAATTATATGAATGATACTACTGTTGGTGTGTTAAAATGTGTTTAGTAGTAGAAGGTGAGTTTTAAAACTTTTAAAACATGTTAATTAAGTGGAACTAGGCAATCATACACATAGAACACGCATAAGAGAAGTGTTCATGACAAAGAGCAGGTAATCTTACTTTTAGTCAATCTCCTTCGTTCTTGTTCATCTAAAAAGTAGTAGCAAACTTTTCAATCCCCAAACCAAAGGATCTCTAAACTATCCACACAAGTAAGAAGGAATGGTTAGTAGTTAAATTACTAGGTTTTGGTTTTAGAGACTAGTAAAAATAAAAATAAAAGAAAAGAGAATAATGGATGATTATAGGATTCAAATTTCTCTTTTGATCTTGATCAAAACCAAATTCTTCTTCTTCTCCAGAGCTTCAAATGAGGCTAGAAGGGAGGAGGAAAGGAGGCAACCGAAATCTTTTTCTTCTGTAATCCTAAAAGTTATATCAGACAACTTATTAAAACCTAATTAAGTTTTAGGATTACTTAAGTCATATGCATGTGCATGACTTAAAATCCCTCCTGAAGCACATGATAATCATATGCCCTTTCCTTCTGACTTATTACATATGAATAAGTCATGTGACACTCACTTATTGACCAAATCACGTCCAAGCCCACATATAGCATGTGCATGGTACATGTCATCTTAAAACATATGTATCTTGAGTTCTACTTATCAGGTTCATATGAACTTGGTATAAAATCGAAGATCTTTTCATGCTTTATTAAATAAACATGAAAGATCTAGATTATCATGTAACCATAAAACATTATCCTATCAACATCCATTCATCATTACCATTCCTTTAACTTTTAGTGTGCTACTTTTTGGGTTCTTGACATGCTGGTAATATCTATTAATCTCTAATTAATAATATCTTATATAAATCAAGAGTGGTATTTAGTCACACATCATGATTACCCAAATGTCAAGAGGTCATTGGTTTGGCTACAACCCTTCCATATTAGATTCCATGCAATAAACTCCTTTCACTAACCACTATCTTATTTAAGTTTGAGTATGAATTAATGTCAACTTAATACATGATTAGTTATATTAGATCATGTCCAAAATTTGATGTTTCATGTAATCAAAATCTTTATTCCAATAATGCCCTTATAAAACTCATTCCTTAATAAACATTCCATTTTGGCCAGAGATTCTTAAATAAAGAGTTACATAAATTAATGAGATAAACCCCTACTATTAATCTGGGGTGGTGAATCCTTTATTGATAAACAAATACCTTCAACTACTTCATATTATATCCAATCCCCAAGCTATGAACACCTCTTAAGGAGGGATAAAACATAAGAGTCAAAATATAGTGATCCATAGTCAAGATAACCTTGTTATCTCAAGTCTTAAAGATACTTGCATTATTGATATGAGCAAGATATTTTTCATAAACATATATCAATTATCCATATGAAATCTAACCTGCAAGGTCTCCAATGAGCTTGTCTCTAACTGCCCATCCACATGTTCACTTTAAACAACTTATGTCATAAATGAGAATCACCCCATAAGGAAGAATAACATGTGTTGATCTTAATCACATTAATAATATCCATTCTTATTAATACATTGGTTAAGGATTATTTAGATATTGAACATTTACATACAATAAGAATCTCATTTCATAAACTCTTTATGAATTCCTTTATACTATTCTAATATCTTGGAATTCATGATTTAGTTAAAAGCCTTTCAAGGAAACTCAATAATGAATAATTCCTTTTATTGATAAAACGTTCAATATTAAATTACAATAAAAACATAATGCTTTAGAGAATACACTAACAACTACCATTTGGTAAAGTAATACTAATAGGAATAATAGTTTTGTAAGAAGTGAAAGAAGTAAAAGAAAGAGTTATATATGTAGTTGCACTAGAATTTATAATCTAAAGAGTGGAATTGACATGATTGGATATACTAAAATGTTTACTTGCAATAAAGATGAGGAAAGAGTTACAATAACCTAGTTTACAAAACTAGAAGATGCATTAAATTTTGATTGTTGGAGTAGACTTAGCAAGTGTTTACATATGTTGATGAATCATGGTGATTGGATATAATAAAACGACTGCTAAAGAGATAGATGTAATAGACTGGTTAGTGATGTTATTGGTCATAAAAAGTTGAAATTGTGAAAAGAGAGACCTAATTTTGCATTTAGGAAGAAAACCATGTTTGCGATAGCATGTTTCAAAAAAGTGCTTTGTTGAATTAATAGGACATGGTATAAATAACACTAGATAATTGTTTAAGTTGTTTTTCTTACTAAAGAACTAAAGAGAAGGCTTTATTGATTAAATTAAGAGGATTAATGATCAAAATTTGAGAGTTAATAATAAAAAATTGATCATTGATTCCTTTTAAAAATATGATAACATGACCATGATCATGACATATATTAACAAATGGAAGAGCATTGCAAGAGCATGGTATTTCACATGAATAGATCAAAAGAGGATGTAAATTCAACATTTCATCCTAGAGAATCTTTAATTTATTGAAGTAATCTATCATTGATTTATCTCCTTGATATAAGATACTAATTTCATTTTATAGATTAGAGATTTAAATAATATCATCATAAGAAAAATTTTCTTTTAAGTCATTCTAAATATCAATGACTTTATTAATCTAAATAAAACTTTGCTTAATACTAGGAGAAAAAGAATGAGTAATTCATGAAATAACAATGTTATTAGAACATTCCTAGAAAGAGAATAAGAATTAGTAGAAGAAGGTATAAGCAAGCTTCCATCAATGAATTTCAATGTATTTTAAATAGCAAACTTATCTTCATAGATATAGTCCAGGAATGATAATTTAGACTTGTTAATGGCGCAGACATAAGAATTAAAGCTATATTTTCATTTGGGTGAATAATATAGTAGTTGGAAGGGTTTTACAAAGGATCATATGTTGCAACAATGGGAGAATTTTCCACAATAGTAGTGTAAGAAGCCATGAACATATTAAACAAGAATAGTAAGAGAGAAAGAGGAATAAAATCACAAAGAAGGAGGATTAAAAATCAAGAGGTTCTCATTGCTCTGATGCTAAAATAAGACTTAGTTCTTCATTGATTCATTGTAAAGAAAGATCAAATTACAAAGAAAGAATTATATTATAACAACTATATATAAAATAAGGATAACCAACTAAGTATAAAGGACACATGTAATACATTTAAAGGTATGAATATAACTAACTAAGGATAACAAAATTGTGGGAGTCATTGATTAATTAACATTCTTAGTCTTTGATAATAATTTCTAGGCAAACAGACAACCTTATAACAAGTATTTAAGCAATGAAGAATAAGACATATGAATAAAAATTACACATCATTGATAATTATAATTAAGCTATCATGAAATTGAAAAGCATGCTTAAGCTTATTGTAAAAGTAAATACATAATTATTTGAATCTATAAGGAATATTTTACTTGGTATTGCTTATTCTAACAACTTATGATCATTTAAAATGATATAAATAACAAGCTTGCAAGCCTAATGAAAATGCTTATGCATATATTTAAGAGAGTCAATTATTATTAGTCTTAGCAATAAATTTAGTTCAACTATAACATGGCTAATGAACATTAGCCCACATGTTACAAGTAATAGTTTAATATGTTGATAGATCCTATGATGATAAAAGATGAAAGTGACATGTCATTCTTAAATCCAAAGTTTGGAATAGAATAAGAGCATAACAAATTATAACATTAATTATTGTCAACTATTAAAACACTTGTGTTAAGATCTTATGATCAATGATGGAAGGTTATAACATCTAAACACATCATTGAATAGGGTCTTGACTTGTTTGGTTACTACATAAGTATATTGAATTTATTAAAGTGAGACTTTGACTTTGACTTGATGATTTTAATTTTTGATTAATAATGATATATCTAATATTAATCATGTCATTTAAGTATGTAAGATTACTTGTATTATTCATTAAAGTTTTATCAAAAGCATGGCTTAATGTAATGTGATCATTACTTTGTTATGTACTAAAGTAAACTCTTTATTATACCTTTTTTTTAACCATCTAATGAACCATATAATCAACTTAGTTTAATGAAAATATTATCCTTTCACTCATTTTCACTTTAAAAACTTAACAAAATTGTATCAAAGCTCTTAAAGTTCTTTGATGGTTTATGATTGAAAATCAAGTGGGTGATTTATTCTTGACAGAAGAGCAACAATAAAGCCTAAAAGTTATGACTTCATCTAATTCACCTGTTTCAATTAATATGTTCACTAAGGATAATTATCAAGTATTAGAAGTAAAGTTGAAGTAATATTTAAAGTCACTTGCTTCATGAAATGTTATAGATGAAGGCAACGATCCTTCACCACTTAGAGAAAATCTTATATTAAACTAAATTTGATGTTATCATGAGTAAACTCTTAAAAGAGAAAAGGCATTAAGTATGCTATACACATGGGTTGTAGATGACATCTTCACTAATGTTTTGAGTGTTAAAACTTCAAAGGAGGTGTGAGATTATTTAAAGAAAGAAAACAAGGGAAGTGAAAGGGTCAAGTTCGTAAGATTAATTACTTTTAAAAAAGAATTTGTTAACTTCCAGATGAAAAAGTCTATAATTATTATTGTTGATGAATTTTAACAAATCAAAATTATTAAAAGTTCTTATTAATTTACTTGAGAAATTTTTGCAATGGACAAAGCTTAATAAGTAAGTTTATAATGGTAGATTTGATAGGTAAGCTACACATCCAAGAGCAAATGATTGTTATTGTTGGGGTTTTATAGCACTTAAAATATGAAAGCAATCATATCACTATACAATAAAATAAATAAAATTTGAAACTCATATAAGATCACTGTGATTCAAATAAATCATATGGACAAGATGTTACCTCAAACACAATTCCCAAAATTCCTTTCGAATTTAGTTGGATAAAATGTAGCCAAAAGATGAGAGATCTCTATTAGTATCTATAAATAAATAAAATGATACAAGAATTAAGAATGTTAGCTCTTTACTATCTAATCATCTAGAATTATTTTTGGCTTGCTATTCTTTATTTTCATAAAATGAAAAGGTTAGAAGTGTGTTAAAAGAGTGCAACACATTTTAGGATTTTATTTTAATTCTACAATATGGTACATATAAAAATTAAGCACTAAAGTGTATATATATAAGAGACATGAAACCCTAATCTTAATCCTTAGGGTTAACCACTTTTTTTTTAAGTCAATTACATATTTAAATCAAGATTAAATATATAGTTAATATATATTATCTCATGATATATTTTATTCAATTATATTAAAATACATTATCATGTAATGTAATAGTAAAATAATATATAGATATATATACAAACAATAAATTTTGACTTGTCAAATAACATTCTAGCTTCTTTATCACATTCTTGATGTGACCCAATAGGCTTATATTACATTGACATCGAGCCTTAATCTCATTAATGAGCCCATAAATCATAACTGGCCTCTAGCAAGGTATTATGATTAATCCAAGTAATATAAGTATGATAATCTATTGTTAGCCTGATCTATAATGCATATAATAATTCTTTTATCTTATGACATCTTATTTGAAAATAAGTCATGGATCACATCATACTTATATAGTTGGAATATGCTTTCTCGATCCCAAGCAAACTAGTAAAATAAATTACATTGATACTATACTAATTTTTTTGAGCATGATCATGTATTTTATAATGTTACTCATTGAGGGACTTAATAGATATCTACTCTTTAAAAGAGGAACACATTCTATCTTAAATATTACTTCCCATCATAGAAGTCCTACTATGTTTAAGTATAATCTTTATAATTATCCAATTAAAGATAATATTTGATTATGTTAGTGTAGACCATGAATTTTTAGTCGCGCACTGCATACTTAGACCTTCTTCAATTTAGCTTGTATTGATCCTTATTTTTGAAACCAAGTTGCATATATTGATTTTAGCATCCCACAAGTACTTCTAGTATGTAGAGCATGCTACTTTAGCTTGTGGAGGGCATAACATATTACGTTATTTCTTATTATGTAGAACACATATTGCTACATGTTATGCTTGTTCAATTGGAATATGTAATATGAGTGACCTACTTCCCTTACTCGTGTAATATGCACCACATGTCCCTTAGCCATTTTGGCATGCTAGAAATCACATTCCAATGTGGCGATAATAAGGGGTGTATGTTAAGGTGTTTTCTTGATATGTTGCATACATATTGGTACATGTTATGTATGTTCAATGTTTCTAGGCTATGTGCTACGCACATACATGAATATGCTGCATACATCACCTTGGATTTTTAGAAATCCTACATTGCTAATTTAGTAAATCCTTCCTCTATAAATATCACTCGTATGTTTATGGAAAAAAGATCCAAAATTTAGTAAAATAAGTCAAACTCTATCAAATTAATTACTTAATTAATTAATCATTTAATTAAGGATTAATTAGGTGATTATTAATAAATTAACTTCATTAACTTATTTTGAAATCAAGAGATTTGAGGGCTTATTTGCATTGGTGAGTTATTAGAAAACCAATTTCTCCTCTTTGCTTCTTATTCTTTTAGATTTTATGAAATGGATTTTATGATTTTATGATTTCGGCTTGATTTTGAATGCAATGGTAACATTAGAGCTCTCCTATAGCTTCATATGATATGAGGTAGTCAAATATTATGGTATTTTTACGATCTCATTTGTAATTTTGCTTAAAATCATTTTTTTATTTTCTAGAAATCCTATGTGCGACGCACATATGCCTATATATGGTTCATATACATGATTTCTGGCTTATATGCAACATATATACTATCATGTACATCATACATACAACTTAATTTTACCAGAAATTATAATTTTTTATTTGAATTTGATTTTTTATAATTTAGATGAAGTTTTTAGTAGCATTGATAACTTCATAATAGCTTAAATGATTTGAATTCATCAAACACTTGCTTTGATTTGATTAGCTTTAGCTTCAAAATTAATTTTTAAATTAAATGCTATTTTTAATTTGATTTGGTTTGTAATTGATATTATTGAGCTTGATTTTTATTGAATCATCTCCAACTGAATTGATGATGTTAAAGTCTACCAATTCAATTTTCATGATCTATTTTATTGATTTTGCCTAAAAATCAATTTATTTTACTTATTTCTTGATTAAATGCTATTTTAATTATTTAATATTATCATATGACATGTCTAGAATAAATTTGAATGTTATTTCATTTTTAAGTTATGCTTAAGGATCTTAGAATCTTCCAATTTATGTTATATGATCATTTTCTTCAAGTTTTGCTTAATAATATTTTCACTTAATTTTTCAAATTATGTCATTTAATTTATTTTACATTGCAATTATGGATGATTGAAAATGAATTAAGAAGTAAATTGAGTCCAAATGACTTACTAGAGTAATTTTGGGAGTTCCCTTTCATTTTTATGATATTTTCATGATCTGATTCATGTTAATTACATTTGATCATATTTAGTGGACTTTGATCCTTGATTCATGCTTGCTCATAGTTTGAATTGGTCAATTGTGTCCTTACATCTTCATTTTTACCTAAGAATGTTGTTTGCTTGTGCATTCTTTTCGTTCATGCATTTTTGGCTTGTGTTGTCCAAGACCTTTGTCTTTTTTCCCTAAATGGAGTGAAGGGAGCATTGCTTTATGCTCAATTTTGTATCATTAAAGCTCTTATGTAATATAATAGGCCTTTATTTTATTCATTTTCTTCATATTTATATTTAGCCTTATTTTACATGTATCCCCTATTTTTTTTAATTTCTTTTTAGGGCTATTTATTTTTTTTATTTCTATTACTATGCTTTTTATTATGTTACCATGCTATATCTTCTACTATATCATATTGTGTGATTTTTGATTGATGGTAATAAAGGCTTATATGCCTACCTAGGTTAATTGACTAATTAATATGGCAAAAGTACAAATTAAAACTCTAAAACAAATAGATTTTTACCATCTAAACTCATCTCTAAAGGGTTTAACTAGCACTCATGTTATGGGTTAATTGAATTATTTTTCAAAACCATCTAGTAGTGACTCTATCTTGTAACCTTTTCATGAGTCTATATCATTCTTGGAGGGAGCCCCTCGGGAAGGCTGCTTTTCACTCCAAATGGGCCCCTAGTACCATATATTGTAAGCCTTGCTCTAGGTTATAGTGAAAGCCTTACCCACATTGGAGCTCCATTAAGAATCTATGATAAAGAGTGGTGGCATTAAAAGTTTAGAGCTCTATTATGTTGCATAAACACACCTGTGAGCGCAGGTTTCTGCCGGAGCCCAGAGCAAGGCTTGCGAAAGTCACGGACCGGGGACCACACTTGGAGCGAAAATGCAGTCTTCTTAAGGGGTTCCCTTAGGGAATGATATGGACTCGAAAGAGTCGTAAGGCGTCGCCACCGGATGGTTCCGGATTGGTCCAACCGGCCCATAGCATGAGTGCTAGTTAAACCCTTCAGAGATTGGGTTCAGGTGGTGGAGATCTATTCTATGAGTTTTAAAAATCGATTTTACCATTATAGTTGGAATTAATTGTCCTAAGCAGGCAAGCATGCGAGCGTAATTATAAGCACACAACGCGTCATGTGATTTGGCATTTGCAAGGTTGCATGTAAAATGCCATACAAAGCTATATGACATTTGAGTGGCATGGCATATGAATGACATGTGATATAGCGATAAAAGTAACATGGCATATGCATGACATGTGAGCATGAATGACATATCATATGCATGATATGGCAACCTAATATGTAAGTACATATTATGGCAAATAGCGTATGGCATTATACATTTGACATTTTTGATTTATTTAGCGTTGGGTGTATAGCGTATGCAATGCACGTGGGATGAATGGCATATATATGCATGATATGTGAAGTGATGACATGGCATATGTTATCACATGGTATAATAAGTGGCATACCATATGCATGGCATGTGTATGGCATATCATATGCATGATATGTGCAATGATGTAATACATGGCATATGCATGACATGTTATATATATGACATACTAAATGCATGGTATGTGAGATGATGTATTACATGGCATATGCATGGCATGTATAGTAGAATGTGCTTGTGTTATGTGGTATGGCATGTGAAATGTTGTATTATATGCATGACATTGTATATTGTATGGCATACCCTATGCATGGCATGTGAGAATAATGACATACTATATGCATAGCATGTGAAGTGAATGACATACCGTATGTATGTCATGTGAGATGAATGACATAGCACATGTATGACATGACATAATGATACATATATGAATGTGTATTCAACATAGTATATGTATGGCATATGGTATGATATGCGTTATGGCATACGTCATGGCATAGTATATGACATGGCATGGCATATATGTATGCATGATAAAGCATATTGGTTGATTGAGCGTATTGGATTACGTATTGGCATACTGGTGTATTTGCGTATTTATATGTATATGCATATGAAATACAGTATGTTATGGCATACGGTATATGCATGGCATGCATAGTAGTGTGTGCA
>CANYBF010565910.1:0-21175 GCA_948192965.1 Dalechampia spathulata | reverse complement strand
GGTTGTACGTAAATGCCCGTGTTTCATTTCCTGCTTTTATTGTTTTCATACGTGTTACGTGCCTTACTTGCCTATTACCATGAAACCAGACTTAATTCAACTACAACCTAAATTGCATGTGATTTGACTTTTCATTAAATTCAGATAAAGTGAATATAATAATACGGAATACGAATAAAATTGAAATCCCGAACCCAACTCTGAAGAAACTCGGGCTGCTTTCCAACACAGGGAGGCTCGGGTTTAATTTCTCGGTTCACTTTAATCACTCAATTGAGTTGGTAAAGTGGATCGGGTGGCGACTCCATAGCATTTCTCGACACGATCTCTCTAGGTCCGCAGGTTAACCACGGTTTAAATCACTCGGGAGCAAGCACCACGGCATCTAACGCCGAACAGCGTGCAGTACTCCCACGTCACGGGATGTGCTACTCCTCACAGTATGCCTTATTATTGCCTTATTATTATTGCCTATTGCCTGCTGCCTTACGCAAGGCATACCTCGTGGCATCCCAAATGCCATATTTCTAGGCTCACTGCGCTGCGGGGCCTGCCAAGCACTAGTGGGGTCCGCTTCCCACTATAGTTCACTTTGATGTATTCTATACGAATAGAACACATCTCACCTGCTGCCTTACTCAAGGCAAAGCGCTTGGTATGCTATTTGCCACCTTCTAGGCCCTTTTATGCTATGGGGCCTACAGAGGTACTATTCACTATGAATAGTACATAGGTGGGGCCCACCACCTAACTCAGCCTAACTCGAGTGTTCTGTGCGCACAGAACACATTTCCACTAGTGTCTACGCGAGACACGACTCACAGCATCCTGAATACCACATTTTAGCCCTAAAAGGCATGTTGGGCCCAAAACGGGCCCATTAAGCAAAACTCGATGTTCGGAGCCAAATTTGAGAAAACTTATAACTGTAAAGTTTCTCCAAACATCGAATAATGCTTGTTTGATATATGGCTCACATCCTGTTTGGCCTGTACCGAGCGGAGCGCATAGCTACATGCGGTGTGCATAGCACTATGCGCACCGCATGTTCCATAGTAAAGATGTTTGGTCGGGAGCCTTCTCGGGACCGAATTTAGAAAAACTTTATTCTATAAAGTTGTTCCTTACATCGAATAACGCTTATAGGCTTGGGGCGCATGTCCCGAAGTGACCATAGTGGACTCCACACAACGAGTTCCAAACTACATGCTGCGCATGTAGACCTATGTACGCAGCATATAGGCTATGTGCTGCACACATAGCCCTATATGTGGCGCACATAGGTTTAAAAATTTTCAAATCCGGGCAAAAATTTCAAAATTACCACGCCCAAAAATTGCTCTATAAATATAGAGCTCGGAGTTCATCTGAAGGGATCCCAAATTTGCCTCAAAGGCAACCTAAAACTCTACCAAAATCACTCCATAATTAATTAGGCCCCTAATTAATTAAATCACTTGGATTTACGGACAAATTTGGCTTAGTTAGGCTCCCTAAACACAGAAGGAATGAAGATCAAGAAGAAAAAGCCACTGCCTAGAGGTAATTCTTTGAATTTTTCCCGTTTTCTTCTGTTTTTGTTTAATTTTCGGGACTATATGCTGCGCATATAGTCCTATGTGCGCCACATGTAGCACATATGTAGCACACAAAGGCCTATATTAGTTTTCAAAGAAACTCATGTTTTTCTCCCGATTTTCATCGGTTTTCTTCCCGATCTGGCCATTTCAGTGATGTTTAAGGCCTTCTCATACCTTAAATGTCTTAGATCTGCCTTAAATCAAGCCAGATTTTAAATAATTTTAACTTTAAAATTATTTTTCATGATTTGGATGCCAATCCATGAGCCAAAACCTAGTTTTAGGTCTGATCTATCTAGATCGGGGCCGGATCTAGGGTTTCAGTTGAAAAATTTCTGATTTTGCTTCAATTTTTCAAACTGTGCACCATATATACATCTATGTGTGCCACACATACCCTATGTGTGGCACACATAGATCTATGTACAGCGCACATAGATCTCAGTTTTCACAGAAAAACCCGGTTTTAACCTGAACCGCTTCGGTTTTGAATTTTCTAGCGACTTCAGTGGCTTTTCCATGCACTTGAGGTTCTGGATCTATCAAAAATTATCCAGATCTACTTGATTTTGGCTTTAAAATCATTTATTTCAATTAATTACTCAATTAATTGTTTGGTTCGTTAAACCAAAGGCCGAATCGAGGTCAAAATGAGGTATTGTCTTCATTAAACTTGCGTATTTTTGTCTGTAGATCATTTTTGTACTGACAAATTTAATTTTCTTGCAGACTCATCAACTTTGTGCGTCACATGTTAATCTATGTGTGCCACACTTAGCCTATGTGTGGCGCACATAGCCTGATGTGCAATGCGCATAGTTCACGTTTTTCCAGAAAAATTATATTTTAGGTCATATTTTCACCGTATTTAAGTCTCACAATGGCTCAAGTATTATGTACTTGTCATATAAAAAATACATTTAATTAATTTTGGCCTCAAAATTAATTTTTACGATAAAAATGTAATTTTTACTCGTATAAAATGTAATTTTTGAAATGATTGGAATTAATTGGTCGTAGGGCTATCTCCAGTAATTTTTGTCTAAAAATAGTCCTCCTAATTAATTATCCATGATCAAATAAAATAATTTTGCCTAAAATTATTTTTATTGAGATGAATTTTCACAATCCTGCTCATGTTTATTCTTTTAATTATTGCTTAATAATTGTTGGATTTTGACTCTTGGTTCGTACTTTTAAATGGTATTTAACTAGTCAAATAAATCCAAAATTCATTTGCTACTAATGAATTTATTTGTTTATTTTGCATATTAATCCATTCATGCATTTTGGATCGTGCAATTCGAGGGGAAAAAGGCACATTACTTAATACCCCAGGAAATTATGTATGCGAGGAATTTTTGTAATAGGATAGGATTTATTATTCGATCTGTAATAATCCCCCTATCTCGTGTGTATCCCCCTAATTTCCTCGATCCCTTTCACCGGCCTTTATTTTTATTCATATATTTGCCTAAATATACTATGTCATCATGTCACATGCCATGTCACATGCCATGTCATATGACACATGCATACACTACTATGCATGCCATGCATATACCGTATGCCATAACATTCCATATTTCGTATGCATATATGTATAAATATGCAAATATGCCAATACTCCAAATACGCAATCCAATATGCTCAATCAACCAACACGTTTTATCATGCACATATATGCCATGCCATGTCATATACTATGCCGCATCATATACCATAATACATATCATACCGTATGCCATACCTATACTATGTTGAATACATATTCACATACGCACTACTATGCCATGTCAAGCATATGCCATGCCATTCATCATATAACATGCCATGCATACGATATGTCATTCATTTCACATGCTATGCATATAGTATGTCATTCATTTAACATGCCATGCATACGGTATGTCATTCACTTCACATGTTATGCATATAGTATGTCATTCATTTAACATACCATGCATACAGTATGTCATTCACTTCACATGCTATGCATATAGTATATCATCCATTTAACATGTCATGCATATGGTATGCTATACATTATGCCATGTCATACATCATTTTCACATGCCATGCATATGGTATGCCATACATTATACCATGTCATGCACATAACACATCATTTCACATGCCATGTCATATGACAGAAGCACATTCTACTATACATGCCATGCATATGACATGTCATGCATCACTTCACATATCATGCATATGAAATGACCATTCATCTCATATGTCATGCATATGCCATGTCACACCCCATACACTATACATACACATTGTATACGTTATACGCCGAATGCTGAAACAAATCCAAACAAACATTAATGCATAACGCTACGCTATTTGCCAATATTATGTGCTTACATATCATAATAGGTTGCCATATCATGCATATGATATGTCATACATGCTCGCATGACATACATATGTCATGCTACTTTATCGCTATTTCATATTTCATGTATATGTCATGCCATCTAAATGTCATATAGCTTTATATGTCATTTTACGTGCAACCTTACAACGCCAATTAACACGTCGCGCTGTGTGCTTACAATTACGCTTGCATGCTTGTCTACTTAGAACAATTAATCCCAACTATAATGGTAAAATCGATTTTGGAAACTCATAGAATAGATCTCCACCACCCGAACCCAATCTCTGAAGGGTTTAACTAGCACTCATGCTATGGGTCGTTTGGACCAATCCAAAACCATCCGATGGTGACTCCCTTGCGACTCTTTTGAGTCCGTATCATTCCCTAAGGGAACCCCTTAGGAAGACTATGCTTTCACTCCAAGTGCGGTCCCCGATCCGTGACTTTCGCAGGCCTCGCTTTGGGCCCCGGCAGAAACTGGCGTCATAACCATGCATATAAAGACTCCTTTTGGAATATACTCCACCCAACAATAATGTCAAATGCCATTAATTTATGTATTAATTACTGTCAATTTGAGTTGCTAATCATAACCTTATAAAAGGTGTTTATGGTTCTTAAGATTAGTTCTAATTATGTGTTAGTCATGTTATTAAGAAAATAACCAATTTATGTAGCATGTTTAATTAAAACATGAATATACGATAGCTTTAATTAACTTAATCCTAACCAATACTCATGTAAGATCCTTAAATAAGTGATTTATCTTGCATAGTAGTATGCATTGGTTTCATTTTCTTAAAGTATCTAATCTTCTATTATTCTAACACTAACTTAAACAAGTGGTTTCCTAAAATTCTACACTTGTTGAAGAGATAACAGCCCCTCCAACATAACATAATCACCATCTAACCAAATCATCATCAAGTTTTAAATTAATTTAGTTGACTTTCAAGCATGAATTTTTTCAATTATAGTAATAATTCATGCATTCAATTTAATCTTATGTGGGGGTTGGGTATGAATTACTTCATGTGTAAATATCTTAATGTTCACTTATTCTACATTTTATTATTTTATAACTTAAACCTGGTTCCACATACAATTATGGTATGAGTATTTACATGGTAATATAATTGGTTTGCTCTATAACTAATACTTATATGCATAATACAAATGCAACATCAGTTCTCCATAATTTTCACTAAATATAATTATACACCAATATAAAACAAGCAACATAGCTCATTCACTTCATAGTTTAATTGAAACATGGTTCATAATCTTAAATTATATAATCAATCTTCCCTGTAAAACTTCAAAAATCTTATATTGCATGGTTATTTATATGTATAGGCCAACTTATCAAACAATGTGGGAGCTATCAGCTTACCTTGACTAAGTATAATTAGGTTGTTTTTATTTGTTTAGCCTACCAAACAAACTAAGTTGTTAACTCCACTAAAGAAGAAGACTAAGTTTCTCTTATTACTTATGTTACTTTCCCCTCTTAATTGTAAATTCAGATGAGCAAGTCACTTAATAATGATCGCATACAGCCCTACTACATTAAGCTAATAATATACTTGCTTTAAGTAGTAAATTTTATCATACTTGCCCTTGTTTTCATCATAAATCCATAATCCCTTCATTACATACCTTATTGTCCCTAAAATAACTTTAAAGTAAGGCCCACTATGTTAATTAATCCATTAAATTTTTAATTTGCTTCATTTGTTGACTTTTCCTCTAACTAGATTACTTACCAAAGTATACTATAATCTAAACCTATAGTACCTCAAATTTATCACGTCCTTCAGCTGCGTAACATGTTCCTGTAGAATAATTATTAACTTTCCAACCGAGAAAGTCAATAACTAATCTACAAAGGATTTCATACATTCTGTAGAAAATTTTTTTTTAAACAAACATATTACTCATATACAAACCCATTATCAACATTGCATTTTTACATAGTACTTTTCACATATAGACATTAAGCATAATCCCATTATTATTTTGTAAATTTATAAGTTTATCACTCTTAATTTAGTTTTTGCCAAAGCATTTTATTTATATAGTTACATGATCATTTTATAATTTGGAAGTCTGTAGGAAAGTTAAACTTATTACCAATATTCTATTGGTAAGTCCAGCTACTTCACTGATGATCTAGTTCTGCGACTTTGCTTGGTCCTAAGTTTATCAATTGACAAACGCTGAGTATAAAACTCAGTGGTGTTAGTGTAACAAATATCATACATATGCAAAGAGATTTCTTAATTTGTCAACATAATATCATTTTACTCTTAATGATAGGTCATTAAATAATCATTGTTTCATTTACTATTCATCATTATAATTTAGCCATAAATATGGTTATGCACATTTACCATTTCAACATAGTATTTACCATTCAAATACCATTTTCATATTTATATGTCATGCATATTTATGAGTATGCATTATGTCATGTAATCTCCCTTATTTCTGATCACATCATTAATATGCACATTTATTGGGTCTTTCTTTTATGCCATTTTTAGTGGTACCACAATCGTATCTCATTTAATATATAACCTTTTCACTTCTTTCTTTATCAAAACTTTATTGTATGTATTCCTATAAGAGTTTAATCATTTAACCCAATGTTAAACATTAAACATATTTCTCATATCAATATATCTTCCTTTCTTTCTTATATCACCATGATATGTTATGTCATGATTTATGATTAATGTAGGAATATGCCATATTTAGCAACCATATTATATTGTGTATATATACAATGCAATTACATTACCAAACCATTGCCCCTTTGATCATTTAATGATTGAGGACTTCAAACAAACTAGCACAAACTTGGTACGTCATTTCCTTTGTTAATATCCTTGAATGATTCGTGAATATTATCCACTGGTTTACCTAATTCAAAATCAATATTAATCTTTTATTAGTAATTAATTTATCCTTAATCATTCTTATAATTATATACCACTGAATTGTTCAATCTTATATCTAATTCAATTTATATTATTTATTACTAAACATTTATTATAGTAATATCTTATTAGATCCTGTTTAAAGTTATACTCAATTTACAATCGTTTAATCATCATTTTCTATTAATTTTTATTACTCTCTCACTTCTGATATTAATTAATTATTTAACAACTTATAGTTACCTGGTCACTATTAATTTATAACATTGTCATTATTTTAATGCTACATATTTAATTTTATAACTAATTTTATCCCATTATAAGTTGCTTCTTATTACTTAACTATGATGGCATTTTAATAAGACAATTAATAATATATTATTTGATTGTCTTTTCTTACCTCTTTTTATATCATAGTTAATAATCTGTAAAAACAGTTTATATCATTTATCTCTTATTAAGAACCAAAACATGTTATTTAAAAAAAAAAGTTCTTATCTTATTTTGAATTTATAAGTATATAGGTATTTATCAAATAACTAGTATTTAAAACACCTATTTATTAATCTATTATCATTTAAACACTAATTTTGAATTTATAATATCTTAGGCATATAGTAAGAATATCCAGTATCAAAATTCATAAATCAGGTATTTAATAACTCTTAAATAATTTCCTGCTAAAATATTCCTTAATAATCCTGATGTCATATAACCAATTAATGACTTTACCAGTAACTTTTAATTAATCCTTTAATCTATCATATTTAATAATATCAAAAAATTATACCAATTCATACTTAAACTTATGTAATTTCTTAGTATGAGGTTTCTGATATCTGTTTAAATCATCCTTCATTAACCTATCTCATAACCAGTTAATAATATAAACTATAATCTGACTTAATTATTCTTCTGTCATTTATGCTTAATCTCATGTCTAATAGTATTAGATACAACTGCTCAACAGTTCAACATTTATCACTTCATATTACAATATCAATTATTTACTATGACCATCCATATTCATCATGTCTTAACATATTCAATAACCATGGCTTATGTATAACCTCATATCATATTCCTAATTAATTCTTTACTTAACCATTTTAACTTAAATACCATCCAACCTTTAACTTAAATATTCAATGAAATCATTTAAGTATATTTATTCTTTAATTCTTGTGTATATAATCCCTTAATACTCTGTTATTCCTGTTTTAGTCCTTACTCAAAATCTCATTAAAATCATATTACATCACTTAATTATTAACTAAATAAACTTCTTAAATTATTTAACATACTTAAACCATTATTCATTTTAAGTCTATATAAGAATTATAACCATATACTTCATTAGAATTTCCTTAACATTAGTAAATGCATCTTAAATTACTTATTTATATCATCACTTAACCTCATTATATCATTCTCTTATTAACTTAAATAAACCTTTCATAACACTCTTTATACTTAATAATCCTTCTGGTCCTTATTTAAATTCATCCTAAATCTTAATAACTCACCTTAGGTTATACCTTATCATAAGCTCAATTTAAGTTAACATTCTTTAACTTTTATTAACCCAATTTATATTATTTATTCATAACTTAATTAAACCTTTAAAATACAATTAATTTGCTTAACTTAGTATCCATTTTGATCCTTTTTCATAACATGGTCGCATACTCCATAATTTTAACACTTTAACTTGTCAATTTCATCTTAAATCCATATGAACTTATCTTACTTAATGTCAACTTTAACCATCATAATTAATACTTCTTTTTAGCTTTATTTCTTTTATTATATCCTTAAATTAACTTAACAGAATCCATATTAAATTATTTTTAAAATCCATATACTCAAAAATAGAAATTAAGCTTTAATTCACCAAATAACTTCCTTTATGCCCAATTTAGTACATACACCTTAAGCTTCTTAATAATTCATCATTATGAATTTCATTTAACCTTAATTAGAAGTAAATTTATTAAGTCATACTTAAAATTTATCATTAAATTCAAACTTCATCATTAAATTCAAAATTCTTAAGTCATATACTCTTAAAGTGACATTAAGCCATAAATCATCTATTTTAAATTATCTTAAGCTTGTTTTTCTTTATCGTCTTTATTAAAAATCTTCTGTTTTTAGTAAATTATCATCTAAATCTCATTTTAAGCTTAGTATCCATTAATTTTTCCATTGATTAATTCAGCCAATAAGGAAAAATCATGACACACTCACCTACACAACATAAATCCTTTTATTTCATGTGCTTTTACAATCCTAAGCCTTATACTCATCAAATCAAAACCAAAAACCATCAAATATACTATATACCATTCAGTCAAAACTTGAATCCCATAAAAATTTCATAAAATCATTCAATCAACCACTAATTCATACTTACTCATACTCACCTTTAACCCAATAACCAAATCTCCACCTAAAAGCAACCTCCTTTGAAAATATGCTATGGATTCATATGTTTCTTCACCTTTTGACTTCCTATTTGTAGATCTAAAACTTTAACCTACATGCATGCACTAAAATAAGTTAGATCTAACCATAGAAAGAAGATTTAGTTCATAGAAGTTTCAGTTTATACCAAAAAGTCATAGTTTTAAAGGATTTTTGACTTACTCTTAAGGATCTTCTAGAAAAGAGTTTCAGCCACTCTTTAAATGGTATCAAACATGCATGTATTCAGCCTTGACTTGAATATTATTCTCTAGCTTGGCTTGAAGATTGAGAAAACAAGCAAAATAAGAAGAAGACTTGCGGTTTTTGCTTGATGGAAGAAGGATATATGCGCTCTCTTTAGGAAACAAGAAGAAAATGGATATATGTTGTCTTAAACTTAAGCTTTTTGCTTAGAACTTGTAAGATTCATGAAGTTTCAGAATAAATATGGAGAATGAGTGAAGAAAGTGTTAGCTACCTTAAGAGAAAAGAGAGGAAACAAAAGCTAAGAAAGAGATGAGAGGATAAAGAAGAGATAAGGTTGGAATGAAAAGATAAGAAAACGATGGAGGGATTTGCCTTGGGGTGTTTCGGCCAAAGGAGGGCAGAAGAAATAATTGAATGAAATTAGGTTCAAATGAGGGAAAAATTTTGGATGAAATAAGTTTCATTTGGAGAAATTGCTAAATTAGTCCCTAAACATCTCAAACACTACCTTTTAGCCCTTAAACTTAAGTATTTTCTTATATCTATTTTTAAATCCTCCAATCATAACTTAAATTTCATTTTATACACTTAAAACATACTCTAATACCTTCTATTTAAATTACAATTTCCATCCATTAATTCTCCAAACCAATTAAATTATTATTCCTACATTCTCTCTCTATCCACTAATACCTTTTCCAAAACTACTTTTCCAATTTCCTATACAACTTTTTCAAATACCAATCCCACTTCTATTTATTTATTCTAATTCAAATCTACTTTGAATTACCCTATTTTAATTATATATTTATCTATTTATTTATGTTCATATCATTAATTTAATTATCATGCATTAATGACATCATAATATCACTTTATGGCATCATCATGTCATCTAAATTTAAAATTACTAATTTTACTTTTATAATATTATTTAATCATACTAACTCATCATTAATTCATAATTATTCATTTTCTAATAAAATTCACAATTAAATTCACTCGCTTACATCACGCTTACCTCATATCACTCAATTATGACATCATAATTAATTTTTAAGTCAAAATTTCCAAAATTTGTATATATCTAATTTAAGTTAACACAAACACTCTGAGCATAGTCAATTAATCAAATTAAGTGTTTTTAACATTGAAAACATTGATTTAATACCGTTTAGTGGTCCGTTTCAGTAGTTTCGATAAAATTCCCAATTTTCAACTTTAAAGCTATATACTCCAATTTCATCATATACTTATCATCATAATTATAATTTCATTTCATTAGCACACCAATAACATATAAAACAAGATATTTCAACCATTTCATGAATGCAAAGTGTGTGTGCTCATTTCAGGATGTGATAAAATTATTAAATAAATAGTTAAACAATTAAGATAAGTTAACTACATATAAACTGATTGAAATGTACATATTGAAAATATTCTAGTTTAGTGATTCTTGTAACATTATTTATTCATAATTTATATTTATTTAGTTTGTAAAGTCTCAATATTATTTAATTTATTGATGTACTTTTTACTTACCAATAGTACAACCCCTCTAATTTTATTACATCATATAATCACTTATAATAAGATACATTATCTATAAAGTAAAGGATGTATTTATAAGTATATATGTATATACAAAGTTTTAATATGCTAACACCAACCACTCTTTCATCCTCTCATTAGTATATATATATCCTCACGTATTATTAACAAATTAAATATTCATATGTGAAATAAAATAATTCTTGCACTAAGTTATATTTATTAACTGTCAATCTTATTTTATTAAGAATTATTCTATTAATTTAGTTGTTAATAATTCAAAATATAATTTAATGTTATTATAACCATAATTAAAATAATGATAGTGAATATGAATGTGACAAGTATTCCCATATATGGGAAATAGTATACATCAAATACAAAAGGTAATTCATATGTCTTAACAATGTATTCTTTACATTTTTTATTATTAAGTATCTACGCAAATGTGTCAAATTCTTATACAGTCTTCTTATGTATCAAAAATATAATAAAAAATGATATAATAATATAATCAAATTATTAAATAAATTAACAAGTACCAAACAAAAAATCTTCACATAGATTTTCTGTTGAACGACTTAAATGCAATAAAAATATAAGTATCCAAAATAGTAATGCATATAATAAAAAAAGTCAGGAAAGACAATTCAAAAGATCGAAAAGAAAAAATGTTTTATACTATAATTTAATCCATATATATTATAATCATCATCATCTTCTTTTATATCATCATTTGCTTTACTCATGTCAATACATTCTATCATGTTTTAGAAATGCAAATCGTAAGTTTCATGAGAGAAATGAATTAGTTTGCTAGAGAAGATTAAATAAGGAAGTTTATGTTACACTTAATTTATGGTAGACTGATGAAAATTCATGCAGTAGAATGGAGAGTGACATTTGCTTTATCTATAGCCCGTAAAAGTATAGAGTAAAGCCTTAGTCTCTTATTATATTAAAATTGTTTTCCCATATTTGTGTAAAAATAGTGAAATTGGGTAAAATTGTAACAAAAGTATTAGTTTTAAGGTTTATACAAGAATATTAAAAAAATATAAGATTTCTATAAAGCTATCGGACCTTTAAAAAAATGTACGCAAAAGTTCAATAAAAATTGTACATGCATTGTAAATTCATTATAAATATAATCCTTATATATATATACATATATTGTAAGTGGATTATAAACCCGTTATACGCTTATTGTGAACTTACTGAACGTCCATTATGAATATAAGTACAAATAATGATGAATATTTGAATTGTTAATTAAATGACATTAATTATATCAATTAATTTATATTATGAGTATAAAATTATTGAAAATAGATTAATAAAGTCAAGTATATTAAAAATAAGCAAATATTGGACTCAAAAAAGAAAACTATGAATTATGAACTATTTAAATAATTATATAATATGATTAAATATATTGATGATTCTATTGAGAAAATTGTAATTATCCTTTCATAAAATATTATTCTTTTTCAAAACAAAATCTGTAATTAAGTGTGGAGGATGAGTGCAAAAGAAAATATGTAATTATCTTTTTCAACAAGCTTGATATAAAAAGTTAAATTAATTGAAAAAGAATTCCATTTCAATATTCTAAATATTAATTTTTATTAAAAAGAAATTTATTTCATTCTAAATACTTACCTTTAAAAAAAAATTCTGATTTAATTATAATACTAACTTTTGTTAGGATATCTATGAATCTTATTCTAAAAAAATTCTAATTTTTATATTTATATAAAATAAATAAAATTACATTATTTTATTAACAAAAGTTAATATCAACCAAACAAAAATTTAATAAAAAATTGAGTGTGTATATAAATATATAGATAAAGCTTTCCAGTAAAATATAAATATAATTTTTATTATTTTATGTTTATCTAACAAATTAAATATGAAACTTCATAGATATTTATATTTCATAGAACAAATTTAAAAATTCCAATAATTTAATTCATAATAATTTTCATATTAAATCAATAAATGTTTATAATTTTGAGTTAAATCAAAATCATTAAAACTTTCTTCTATAATTGTGGGAGTGGAGCTCTACCACTAAAGCTAGATCCATTGAATCAAGGGAAACATGCATAAACTAGATAAATATTTCTTTTTTTTTTCTTTGATATAGGTAGCTCATTCTATCTACGGTCCAAGCAATTGGATCTTACTTGTGAAGTACACCATTATATCTGCAATCCAACTAATCGGAAGAGATAACATATTTATTTTCATTTATAATTCAACATTCTTAAGTACAACATACAATTCTTGTAATTCTTAATTGTATCATGTTATTAAATATGCTTATGTATGCATTCTCTTTTCATTATCTTCATAAATCTTTTCGAAATAACGCTGAAGAGAAAGAAAAAAAAAACAAATCGTTATAAGATTTTATCCTTCTGCTCCCACCTTAAGCATCAATTTATTCAATTATAAGCATTATATCATAAAAAGTTTATAATCTCACATCAGAATAAAAGGTAAAAGTTCAAAAAGTATAATGCAATTAGACGTTTTAACACTTTAGGAATCAAGACTTTTTTATCCAAACAGTTTTTATTTTATTTTATTTTATCTTTGTAACACGAACTTGGGTCGAATTGATTATTTCCATCAATTTTTATATCATACTATTGATATCAATAATATTTTTCATGATATATTTATTTTATAAGTAATTTAATATTTAATTTTTTAAACTTATAATAAATTATTTAAAATACATATTTTCTGATTTTCAATGGAATTAATAGACTCATTTTGAAATAATTTTTAATGCATATATAATATTTATGATGTCCGTTGGACGTTAAATAAGTTATGAAGCAATTTTTTAATTATGATTTATGTAAAAAATACATAAAATTATAGAAAAGTGTTTTTTTAATTAACTTAACCCATAATTAATATCAAAATTGCAAAAGACAAGACCTCTTTGATAAAGAAATCCCAGTCCTTCAAATATCAAAGCACGAATAAATTATAATATCCAATAAATAGAATAATTAGTATTAATTCATAGGACATATAATTAAATAGTAGATCCAAACTAATGAAAAATTGGATGTTATTGTTATCTTTTTTCTTCCAGTTTAATGTCTAAATAAATTTTCTTTTAATTAAATATTTAAAATTTTAATTATTATAATTTCATTCATATTTTTGTATTTTAAATATCGATTAAAACTGATCTTTTCCCATTAATTATAATTTATTATAGATGTAATCGAAATATTTAAAAAAATTAGTATATCAATTAAAAAGTAAAATATATAATTAGAAAATGATTAAAAATTAGTTGATTAAACCAAAAAAAAAACTAGAAATAAAACCAAATTGAGAAATCTTCCTATTTTGAATTTACTTGTGCGGATTCTGCTGTCATGTCATTCCACGTTGCCTTTTTGTTTTGTTTAATTTGGTTTGGTTTGGTTTGGTTTCATATATTTTATCCCACCCAATTGTCAAACTTAAGCAACAACCGCAAATCCCTTTGATAATTACTTAAGTATTACTCATCTTACGACTCCAAAACATAAACTCAGCAAGAAATCATTCTTCAAATTAAATGATCAGCAGAACTCATAGAACCATAAGAAGAAGAAGAAAGAAAAGACTATTCATGTCCGCTGGTGGGTACAAGCCTGCAATGGCTTTAATTGGGCTACAATTGATGAATGCAGGGATTGCCCTCTTCGTTAGAGCTTCTCTTTTACAGGGATTGAATCCTTCGCTCTTTGTTGTATACAGACATGCCATAGCTACTGTTATCATAGCTCCTTTTTCCTATTTTTCAATAAGGTATGTATAGATGTTTATCTGTATGTTATACTCTCATCGAATTTCTCTCTTTCGCATTCATTTTTTTATCCATTGAATTTGCAGGAGAAGCAATTGCAGGTTTTCTTTGAAATTAACAAGCTTTGCATGGATATTTCTTGCCTCTTTTGGGTATGAGAGCTAAGAACCATAGCTGATGATGGCCATTTGCTGGTCTGCTTGTTAAATTGGATTTTACCTGTGAAAGCTTTTCTATTTGTACTAAGGATGTATGTTCTTAAGCACATTACTTGGGAAAAATTGTATTAGATGATTTAGATCCAACGGCATGTGTTCTTTTTTTATTTTGCTTGATTTTCATTGATACCATGGTAATACGTTTAAATGCAACATGAGAATAGCCTTTTTACTATTTTTGTTGAATCAATTGCTTAATTTCCTGTGTTTCTGTATTGTGTTCTAAGCATTTGTACATTTGTAAGTGTTTGCTCACTGCAAATAATTTCTGAATTCGGCATTCAGTTTGAGCATTTTGTATGCTATGCATTGACATGTTTGAACCATAGAATCAATGAGTAATTGAGCTTTAAAGTAATCTCTCCATCTTCTCTAAATTTGAACGGTACTTTTAATAATATAAGTGAATACAACCATTCAGCTCTATATATCGAATTTAATCTTACACTCTTTATTGGCAACGTTCTTCTTGCTTTCATTTCCTTTGATGATCACAGTTTCTTCTTATGCTTTCTTTAATGTCATTTTTCTGATTATTCTAATGAGCACAGTTTTGTAGTGTCTGTGTACATATTTAAATGTATAAATTCCTCACTGCAAATAATTTCTGAATTTGACATTCACTTTGATCGTTTCCTTTATCTGCATAAACATGTTTGATCCATAAAATTAAGTAATTGAGCTATTCAAGCATTCTCTCTATCTTCTCTGGGTTTTAATGATAAACTCCAATGAGACCATGATATTTAAACTCTATACTTCTCAGTCTTGTATCGTACATTAGTATTAGTCTTCTTGTTTTCTTTCTCTTTGATGAGCACAGTTTTCTTCTCATGCTTTCTTAATGTGCTTTTTTTATTCTCTCATTTTTGAAATTTGACTTGCAGGTTAACTGCCAATCAAAATCTTTATTTTGAAGGACTATACTTATCCTCATCAACTGTTGGGAGTGCAATGAATAATCTGATCCCTGCAACGACGTTTGTTATGGCAACCATTCTTGGGTACATACGTTGAACTATTGATTCTTTCACTTGAAACCAAACCTTTACTTGTTCATGTATAGCGAAAACAAGTAATATATAGAGATATAATCAAGCCGAAAAGAATCACTTTCTTGGACAATTTCAAAAGTTAAACCCCATATTTCTAGCAACTACATTTGGACATTACATGATTTAAAACCTAAATTCCATAGTACTTAGGAATGAGCTTCAGATTGAGTTGATATTGATTTGTGTTCATTTGCAAGTGCAACTCAAGCAGTAACCTTATATAACAGAGTTAAGCTTTAATACGATGCATGAATATATGACTTTTAGAGAGTCAATCTTGACAGTACAATGTGAAAGACAAGGAGAAATTAACAATCTTCTTATTTGTGAACTAATTTAAATGTCTGTTTCAAGAAAACTAAATTGCATGAAACATAATAAATTGTAGAAATAAAAAGAATGAACAAATAAAAAGACTAAAATGCAAGGCACTATAATGTGGCTGAAATGATAGGATGGAGCAAATAAAAGTTGGAAGCTTGAGAAGCATGGCCAAGATTATAGGCACAATCTTCTGTGTTACTGGAGCCATTTCCATGGCATTTCTTAAAGGTCCTCAGCTGGTAAACACAGAATTGCCACCTCCAAAATTTGGCTCCAGCCATCAAGGTGACAACGACTATTGGCTGTTGGGATGTCTGCTTCTCTTTGCTAGCAGTTGCTTCTATTCACTTTGGATGATTTTGCAGGTAAATATATTCCTTATGGCCTTGAGTACTCTTCAGCTTATGATAATTTGATGGTTAAATCTCACTTCTGAGGTCCCAACAGGTCCCCATTTCAGCAAATTGTCCCGATCACCTGTATTCATCTGCGTGGATGAGTTTCCTGGTCACAATAGATTCAACAGCCGTTATGCTTCTTCTAGTCAAAGATAACTCGTCTTGGAATTTGAACTCATATCTTGAATTGGGTGCTTGTTTATATGCGGTAAGCGACTGCACTTGAACTTCATGCATGTGGATTCAAAAATCGTGTTTCAGCTTCACTCATTGTCGGTATATATGGTTTTCTGTCATGATACTTATTTCTAAAATTCCTTTTATATTTCAAATGCATACTTATCAGAATAAATCTTTGACATTCTATTTGAAATAAAATTCCAGAAATGGTGTCATTATAAACTTTTGCAAAATTTATAGAGTTACTAAACATTCTGATTTCCTATTTTTGGATTATCATCCTGTTGATGATATGCTATAAAATTTTTATTTTCTTTCAATTACTTTGGAAACAGGGAATTGTTCAGGCACTCGCCTTCATCATTCAAGCATGGTGCATTTCTGAAAGAGGTCCTCTGTTTACTGCAATGTTCAATCCTTTATCTACAGTTATAGTAACTATTGCTTCTGCTATATTTCTACATGAAGAGACATATATTGGGAGGTAACTAATTTGACCTTTTATTTCTGCGGCAAGATCCTCTTTTACGATGGTCCAATTATTTGTCATGTCATCTTGTTAAATAATGTTTCAATATGAGCTCAATTTTGGCATTATTTGCTCCATGATTTGTGCTCATCTTTTTAACCTTCAAGTCAATTTATGATGTCATCAAGGAGTAGCAACTTTAAGCATGATGAACATGACATTAGTGGGTTTGGGTTCGATACAAAATGTCAAAATCATGCTGACCTGTTAATAACATAAAAAAGTTCGATGACCTGTTCATGCTGATTTGCTAATCCACGTGATCCATGTATGATATTATTATTTATTTATGTCATGTCTATGCACCCATTAGAATTGGTTCATATAATGTTAACTCAATACATATTTATCCATTTATATGTTACTTGTGTCCTGTTGATCCGTTTATTTTTTGATTAATTATATGAATCACTTATTAATCTTGTTAAATTCATCATGTTCATCAATGTTTCCTATAGCTCCAACTTGTCATGTTTTTCTTGCAGCTTGGTTGGGGCTTTAGTAGTGGTTATTGGTCTGTACATTGTTCTATGGGGAAAAGCCAAAGACCTTGTTGAAGAAATTAAAAAAGATATGCACTTGGAGCTGCCAAATGATGTTTCAAGCATTGTACAACTAATAGTAGATGAACCTTCAGGGAAAGATAATTTTAGAAATGATTTGGAGGTTCCACTTATTTTTCACAAATCTGACAATTATTAACATACCTAATTTTATTGAGAAAAAAAAATGACTATGCTTTTTTTTTTTTTCGCCAAAAGAGCCTTACTTATTATATACTGTATATTCATATAGCATAGTGACCTTTCAACAACTTAGGAGTAGGATTTCGGCTTTTAACATTCACTTGTAATGAATGTGGGTTATTTAAAAGCAAAGCAACACCTTCATGGATTTGATCAAAGTAGGTCAACTAATAAAACCTGCTTATTATAGCTGTTTAATGCTTGTATTTAGCCTTGGCATATGCGTGATGTTATGTTAATATCAAAAACTGTTAATAGATAATATCAAATTATAATAAGTAAATTAAAATATATTAAGAACATTTTTATTTTTTTTTGTTAATAGTAAAATCCATCAATTTTTGTTAACATTTTCATTCTATTTTATTCGTAAACAACAATAACTTAATTTAGTGTTGGATTTTAACTTTTTTCGATTACTCATATATTTAACTCTATATTTTATAAGTTTTATTTTATTAATTTCAGTTTATTTTTTATTTTTTTGAAATATATATTTTTTAATTTCTATGCTCATATATAATAATATAATTAATTGTATGATTTTGATTTGTAATATTTAATAAGATACATGCAATTTTTAATGAATTTAATAAGTTATTGCATTTTTAATGAATTGAGCTAGAGAAAATTAGTGTGATGGATTAAAATGAATATATTTTTCTGTTTTTGATTATATATTAGTTTTAATGAATTTTAATAAATTAAATTATTTTAAAAAGAAAATTATTGTTTTGATTTTTCATGAAATTCAACTTTTTCATTTTTAAAATTTAAAGGACTAGCTTACTGTTATTTTTTTGATGTTATACTTTACTATTATTGAAAATAAATTATTATAATAAAAATTAAAAAATATTTTTATACACATTCGAGGATCAATAAAATAAAATAAAAATTAGAAAACAGTTGCATGATTCTCCGACTCAGTTTGCAGGAAATTATTGGTTCTTCAAAAAAATATTAATCTAAATATAATTTATCTATTCATACAAATTTATTTATATGATATATACTTTTAAGGTAATTTAATTGAATTTCAATTTTTTAAAAATTATTTAATTATCCATCCACATCCTGTTGATTACTAATTCCCACCTTTTTTAAATAATATTTCCATTTTTAAAAATAAATTATTATAGAAATTATTTGCTTTGATAAAATTCAAATAAAGAAATTTAAATATTTGATAAATTTATAAAATTTCATTATTTGATTGTTAAAAAATTAAAACAATTCATGTAATATTAAATTCCCTCATAAATAAGAATTCCCTCATTTTTATGGATTTTGAATTCCCAAGATGAGTTTTCTAAATTCTTTTATTTTTAATTTATGAGGGCATATGATTTATTTGATTTTATTACAAGAATCTCATTAAAATCTATGAATTTCATGTTTTTAACCAAATAAAAAATTTTAAATTTTATTAATCTTAAAAACTATGGATTTAAATTTAATATAATTTAGCAATTTCATGTAATTTAAATTCCATCAATTCAAACGACTCATAGTATATTAAAAGAGCGGACAAGGGAAAATACTTATCTACCCTCTTCTTTAACTTTTGTTAAAATTATATTTTATCTAATTGTATATAAAAATTTATTTGTATATGAATGAATTTTATTTGAAGTCAAATATAAATATGAATTTTACCTATCTAAAATAAATCTAAAAAATTAACTAATAATAAATTACTAATATTTTATATTAGAGAACTAATTTTTACCTAATTATATATAAAATATTGATACTTTTAAATTGTAAAACTAACTTTTTATCTAACTTCATATAAAATAAAATAAATTATATTTAATTTTATAAAAATTAAATTAAATTTATTTTAATTATCTAATGAAAATAATTTTAATTTATAATAATTAATTTTTATCTGAGAATTTTATTTCAAATCAACTAAAAATATGAATTATTTTTATCATCTAATAGTTTAATTTTTTTTAAATAAACTTTTATTATCTAATTTTATATAAAACAATAATATATAAATTATCAGTTTTAAGTAAATAGAATTTTATTAAAAAATCTAAATTTATTTTATTTTAATTATTTAAAAGTAATTATTTTAATTTATGGCAACTAATTTTTTAAGAAAATTACATAAAAAAATATTACTTTTGATTATTTTAAAAATATGAGATATTTATCAAAATTACAAGATATCTCATATTATTAACATATCACTTAATTTTTTTTAAATTTACACTATAAAAACTAAATGAACTAAATTAATTGAGCAAATCTCTCTTAAATTTTTAATTAATATTATAAAAGGCAAAGGAAACAAGTAAAATGATAGTTTTATCATTTCTCTAAATTTATTAAAATTAATTTTATTTTTATTTTTATTATCTAATAGTAATAATTTTAATTTATAACAACTAATATCCATTTAAAAATTCTCTTCAAAATCAAATGTAAATACAAATTCTTTTTATTATCTTATAGTTTAATTTGTTAAAATTAATTTTTTATCAAATTTTATATTAAAAAAACTAACAATTAAATGAGGTTAATATTTCGAATGGTCATGGAATTATAGGGCTTGTTACACCCCAGCCCATACCTGGAGTAACATGCTCCTGTAGCATACGTAACAACCTCCTTTAAAGAAAGCCGCTACGTATCCTACAAGGGATACATCTAGAACCGAGTATTAAAAATTTGTATGGGTACACGATCTAGTATTTAGTGGTGAGGACAAGGGTAGCGTGGCATACATTCAAACAAGCATGCATTA
>CANYBF010565845.1:0-24064 GCA_948192965.1 Dalechampia spathulata | reverse complement strand
TGCCACGCATATGGTATGTCATTCATCTCACATGCCACGCATACGGTATGTCATTCACTTCACATGCTATACATATAGTATGTCATCCATTTTACATGCCATGCATATGGTATGCCATACAATTATACCATGCCATGTTATGATACAACATTTCACATGCCATGTCACATAACACAAACACATTCTACTATACATGTCATGCATATGCCATGTCATGCATCATCTCACATGCCATACATTTGGTATATCACACATATAACATGCTATGCTTATACCATGTATTATATCATCACATGTATCATGCATATGATATGTCATACATCATCCACATACCATGCATAAGGTATGTCATTTGCTATGCCATAATACGCATGTGCCATGTCATGCATCACTTCACATATCATGCATATGATATGTTATTCATGCATACGCATTGCATACGCTATACACCTAACACTAAAAATGAATCAAAAATGTTAAAAGCCATATGCTATTTGCCATAATATGTGCTTACATATTAGGATGCCATGTCATGCATATGATATGTCATTCATACTCACATAACATGCATATGCCATGTTACTTTTATCGCTATATCACATGACATGCATATGCCATACCATCTAAATGCCATATAGCTTTATATGTCATTCTACGTGTAACCTTGCAACGCCAATTTACATGATGCACTGTGTGCTTACATTTACGCTCGCATGCTTGCCTGCTTAGGATAATTAATTCCAACTATAATGGTAAATCGATTTTGGAAACTCATAGAATAGATCTCCACCATCGAACCCAATCTCTGAAGGGTTTAACTAGCACTCATGCTATGGGTCGGTTGGACCAATCCGGAACCATCTGATGGTGACTCTTTTGTGACTCTTTTGAGTCTGTATCATTCCCTAAGGGAACCCCTTAGGAAGACTGCGCTTTCGCTCCAAGTGCGGTCCCCGGCAGAAACCGACGCTCACAAGTGCCCAGGAAGGAGGGGACATTACTTAACATCCCAAAATATGTATGCGAGGATATTTATGTAATAGGATAAGATTTATTATTGGTCTGTAATAATTAATCCCCCCTATCTAGTATGTATCCCCCTAATTTCCTCCATCCCTTTCATCGGCCTTTATTTTTATTCGTATATTTGCTTAAATATACTATGTCATCATGTCACATGCCATGTCTCATGACACATGCACACACTACTATGCATGCCATGCATATACTGTATGCCATAACATACTGTATTTCGTATGCATATATGTATAAATATACCAATATGCTAAATACCTCAATACGCAATCCAATACGCTCAATCATCCAATACGCTTTATCATGCACATATATGCCATGCCATGTCATATATTATGCCATGTCATATGCCATAACATATGTCATACAGTATGCCATACATATACTATGTTGAATACATATTCACATACGCACCATTATGCCATGTCATACATATGCCATGCCATTCATTATCTCACATACCATACGTACGGTATGTCATTCACTTCACATGCCATGCATACGATATATCATTCATTTCACATGCTATACATATAGTATGTCATATATCATTCTCACATACCATGCATACGGTATGTCATTTACTTCACATGCTATGCATATAGTATATCATACATCATTTTCATATGCCATGCATATGGTACGCTATACATTATGCCATGACATACATCATTTTTACATGCTATGCATATGATATACCATACATTATACCATATCATACATATGATACATCATTTCACATGCCATGTCACATGACACAAGCACATTCTAATATACATGCCATGCATATGCCATGTCACGCATCACTTCATATATCATGCATATGAAATGACCATTCATCTCACATGTCATGCATATGCCATGTCACACCCCATACACTATACATATGCATTGCATACGCTATATGCCAAACGCTAAAACAAATCAAAAACGTTAAACGCATAACGCCATACGCTATTTACCATGCTACATGCTTATATACATGCTAGGTTGCTATATCATGCACATGATATGTCATACACGCTCACATGACATGCATATGCCATGCTACTTTATCGTTATTTTGTATGTCATGCATATACCATGCCATTTAAATGCCATATAGCTTTATATGTCATTTTACGTGCAACCTTGCAAATGCCAATTCACACGTCGCATTGTATGTTTACAATTACGCTCACATGCTTGCCTGCTTAGGACAATTAATCCTAACCATAATGGTAAAATCGATTTTAGAAACTCATAGAATAGATATCCACCACCCGAACCCAATCTCTGAAAGGTTTACCTAGCACTCATGCTATGGGTCGGTTGTACCCATCTGGAACCATTCGGTGACGACTCTCTTGTGACTCTTTTGAGTTCGTATCATTCCTAAGGGAACCACTTAGGAAGACTGCGCTTTCGCTTCATGTACGGTCCCTGGTCCATGACTTTTACAAGCCTCGCTTTGGGCCCTGGTAGAAACTGGCGCTCACAGCTACAACAGTCATTATTGATGTTGGTGTAAGATTTTTGATGATTAAATGCTTTATTGATGGTGCAATCAGATAGTATTATGGTGAAATTACAGTTACAAGTAGAACCATTACTGACTAAAACCATCAGAGAAGTTGCTAATAATGATGAGGAGTATCAAAAGCAATTGAGAAAAATTCAAATGGCTAATTAAAAGGTTTTCACCCTAGATTCAGAAGGTTTACTAAGGCATAAAGATTGTATTTATATTCCAGCAGATGAGGAATTGAAGAGATAGATTCTAGATGAAGCTCATAACAGTCTATATAAATTTTAGATGAAGCTCATAATAGTCTGTATTCTTATCATCCATGAGGTACTAAGATGTACAGGGATTTGAAGCTATTCTATTGGTGGGTAGGTATAAAGCTGGACATTGCAGAATTTGTTTCTAAATGTTTAGTGTGTCAGTGAGTTAAGGTTGAAGACCAAGTACCCGCAAGATTATTGTAACCTTTGTCTATTCCAGAGTGGAAATGGGATAGAGTGATTATGGATTTTGTCATAAGATTGCCTCTAACACAAGGTAGGCATGATGTTATATGAGTGATTGTTGATCGATTGACTAAATCGATACATTTTATACCTGTTCATATGGATTATAGCCTAGAAAGGTTGGCAGAATTGTACATTTGGGAGATAGCTAAACTTTATGGAGTGCCATCATCCATTATTTCTAATAAAGATCCACGATTTACTTCTCATTTTTTAGGAAGTTTTCAATGAGCTCTAGGTATTAAAGTGCATTTTTATACAGAATTTTATCCTCAAGTGGATGGGCAATCGGAACAAATTATTCAAATTTTAGAGGATATGTTAAGAGCTTGTGTGTTAAAATGGGTTCAAAGCTAGGACAGGTACATTCCTCTTATCGAATTCACCTATAATAATAGTTTCCAATCCATCATTCAAATGGCACTATATGAAGCACTATATGGAAGATGATGTAGAATGCCTTTGAACTGGGATGAAGTTTATGAACGATGGATGATTGGATCGGATTTGGTCCAACAGGCAAAGGATTAGGTGAAATTGATCAAGCAACGATTGAAAACAATATCCAATCAATAGAAATCCTATATTTATTTGAAACGCAAGGATATTGAGTACAATGTTGAGGATAAAGTGTTTTTAAAAGTGTCTCCATGGAAGAGGATTTTGTGATTTTGATAGAAAGGAAAGTTAAGTCTGAGGTTCATTGGTCTATATAAGGTGTTAAAAAGAATTGAACCATTGGCATATAGACTAACGTTACCACCAGAGTTTGATATAATTCATAATGTTTTCCCTGTATCTATGCTTTGAAGATACAGATCATACCTATCACATGTTATACCAGTGGAGAACATAGAAGTTCAAGCAAACTTGTCTTATAATGAAAAGCCGATTAAGATTTTAGCATATGAAACAAAATAATTGAGGAACAAAAGTATTCCATTAATGAAGGTGTTATGGAATCATCATACACGGTAAGAGCCGACATGGAAGAGAGAATCTCTCATTAGGCAACAATATCCTCATTTATTTTCTAGTAACTAAGATTAGATTTCGGGGATGAAATCCTAATTTAGGGGGCAAGAGTTATCACACCCTAAATCGAGCACCCACTTTACATTCATGAATTGATTAATGTGTCTTATTTTATATGTTATAAGTTTGATATTGATATGAAATTATGCTAAAGATGGAAATTATATGATATGATAAGAGTTTCATGCTATGATGTTGAAATGAAAATTTTAACGAAACCATTGAAAACTGACCTACGGAACGGAGATAAATTGAGGAATTTGGTATTAAAAATGCTTTATATGATTAAATAAGTATGTCTAAGATGATTGATTTAACATAAGTTAAATAATATAGAAAATATAGCATAATAAAATTTGGAATTAATTATGATATCATAAATGAGTTATGATGATGCAAGCATGATGCATGCATATAAGTGTAATTATAATTCTAAAGTATTAGAGAATGAATAATAATGTATTATTAATGCATTAGTAAAATTAAATGATAATATGTAAATATTAGAAAAGTATAATTGGTATTTTTATTAATGATGTCATGATGATATCATAAATGTGGTTTTAATGTATTAGGAAATTAATAATTAAGTATTAATAAGGTATTAGTAAAGGTATTAAGAAACAATATTTAAATATATAATTGACATGTGATGAAAAGATATAATATGATATTATAATATAAAGAATAAGAAAATGGATTAAATATTGAATATGTAAGTAAATAAATAAATAAGCATATGAAAATAAATAAGTTAGTGGAATGTTAAATTAATATATTATATTAGAAGTGGGATAGGAAAATGTGTTAGTGGAGTTTTAAGTTAATATATTATAATGGAAATATGATTGAAAATTATGTTAGTAGTGTAGGAAATTGTGTTAGTGGATGGAAAGAGAAAATAAAGTATTATATTTTATTAGTTAGTGGAAAAAGATGGAGGGTTTTTATTATAAAATAAGGTGTATGAGAGTATGTATTAAGTATAAAAATACATTAAATAAGATTAGATTGGAGCAATTTAAAGTATATACATATAATTATACATATTAAGAGCTATAATATAGATTTTATGGGTGTTTTAGGTGTAGTTAGGGGTTGCACTAAATTAAGATGTATTTCAAACGAATTTTACCTTCATTTAGACCTAAATTCCACTCATTTATCCTATTATCTTCTTTTGGCCGAAACATAACCATCCAACACCCTCCATTATCTTCTTATCATCTTCTTTTCTAACTTATCTCTTTAGTGTTCTTACATTTCTTTCATTATTCTCTAAATAAACCAAAACTAAACTCTATTCTATCTTTATTTTCCTTTCAAACCATATGCTTAAAGTTAGTTCTATAAGTGAAGCTTGAGTTCAAGTCAAGATACTTCCATTTCTCCTTGTTTTTCAAAGAGGGCGCATGCATTTCTTCTTCAAGCAATAAAAAAGTAACCTTCCTTCTCCATTGTTGGCTTAAATCTTTAAGTTTAAGCTATCTTTATATGTTTTTATCAAGTTGGGCAGAAGATTATTCTCTTTCTCATCTTCTAAAAGAGTGATCGAAACACTTCTTTGATGATTCATCAAGTGTAAGTTGAAATCCTTTGAAAACTATGTCTTTTTCAAGTAAACCAAAACTTGTTTGAACTCTAACCTCATTTTACTATTTAATCTCACTCTTTAAGGTACATGCATGTTTGTTTAAGTTGTAGATCAACTTAAAAGAAGTCAAAGAGGTGAAAGTTTATTCAAATCCGTAGCAAAATCAAAGAGATATCAAGTTTAAGTTTAGATTTTTCTTGTTTGGCTAAAGGTGAGCCTTGGTGAGTATGGTCTAGCAGTAGATCTATTAGATTTGCATAGTTTGTATGTGTTTAATATTTTGGCCAAATTGTTTGTGGTAGTTTTGGTAGATTTGGTTATTGATTTGATGGTTAGAATGATTAGTGATGTAAACAACATGAAATAAAAGTGATTAGTGGTTTTATGGATATGTGTGTCTTGTGGTTTCCTCTTTGATTGAATTTTTTTAAAAAAAATATTAAATTATTTGGTAAATTAAAAAATGTTTTCAGAGAATATGGTTAAAACAGAAGGTTAATAGTTAACAAAATGATAAAAACAAAGTATTACGATAAGTAAATATGATGATTTAAGGTTCAATCTTCTTTTTAAGTGTATATGGTTTAAAAGGTATAGAAAATGATTAAGTTAAAGTATGATTTAAGTATTTAACTTTGAATTGAAGTTGAAGTGGAAGTTTTATAAAAATATGTATATATGAGCATATGGCATAGTTAAATAAATTGGACGTAAGACATGATTTCAAGAGAATAAATAGAACTAAAATGGAAGCATACAGCCATAAAGATTTTATGGACTTAAATGATCATTAAAATAAGCATATTAAGTGTATTTAGAAGATTTAATGAAGTCATAAATCAATAGTATAAACTAGTTTGGTTAAGATCAAAGTATGTTGACTAAATTGGAAGATATAATGAAGTATGAAATAAACTGTGTTATGAAGTTTATGATAAATTATAATTGAGAATTAAAAAGATTATTAAGTATGATAAATGTTAATAAGGAGTTTAATAAATTGGTTAATTAGTGGTATGATGTTAATTAAGACATTAATCTAGTGACAGAAGTGGAGTTTAAAAAAAAGAAGTATAATGGAATGATTTTACCTAAGATTTATACTAAGAACTTAAATGATAATTGAAGTAAGTGTATTAAGTGTTATTAAGAGATTTAATGAGTCAATAAGTGAATAATATAATATGATTTTAAATGAGATTTGAATTGGTGGATAAAATTGAGGTATATGTGTTTAAACATATGGTTTTAAGATGGATAATGAATATGTTAAGGTGCATAGCGTATAATATGAAGATGTTAATGGAGGTATTAAATAAATAAGTAATAAGCTGTCATAATAAATACTACTGGATGGACAATTAAGTATGATAATGATAGGAATATATTAAGGAAGGTTACTGTCTAAATTGTTAACTAGTTATATGACAGAGTTAGTAAGGAGTGAATATAAGCAGAAATATGATTATTCTCAGATAGTCATGATATGGATCAGTAATGATAAAGTTTAATATATCACTAAATTAAGGTAGATAACTGGATTTAATTTAAGAAAAAGATTACTGAGAAATTAAATAAGTTTGAATATTGATTAAATAATTAATGATATCAGCTGCTCTAATACTTTATTTTTGACAGTAACTGTTTTTAATAGAAAATAGATATGATAAGTATTTGGAATCTGATTAAGTTATTCTATTAAATGACCAGTATTAAGGTGATGATAGTTTTATAAATTGATAGTAAAATATTAACTGATTAACAGAATATCAATGTGTTATTATATAAGGAATAAGATAAGAATTTGTGTAAGTGATATATGTTGGTTCTTTATATTTGATAAGTGACATGAAATTATCTATCTGGTATCTGATATTAAGGTATCAACTATTTAATTAAAGGATGTAGTTTTATTTAAATAATAAGGGAATAATTAAGATATAATCATATATGATAATTGATTATATAAGAAATGAAATATTAATGAAGAGAGTTTTATAATTATGATATATTAGTGAATAGTAATGCAGCAGTAAAGGATAACATATTTTATTAAGAAATGCTATGAAGCAGCAAATAAATTAGATATTAATGAAATAACTTATATTAGTAGAGGATATTAATATAAATGATAGTATGGTTTTTCTATTTTGTGTTTAGATATAGTAAATAAATTAAACTATTATAAATGATTAATGAGTTTTGAACAGTGGTATATGAATTACAAACGTTAAATAATGAATGATTGATTTGGAATATCAACTATTAATTAAAATGAACATTGCATTATGATTAGGTAATTCAGTGCATAATCTTCGCGTACCACCAAAGGATTTAAGTAGGGGAAAGGATATTCCAGGTTTGTGCTAGTTTAATTAGAAGTTCTAGATCATTAAATGATCAAAAGGTGATGGTATGGTAATGCAATAACATTACATAATTAATAATGATATAATGATATATATGATTATTATGTCATAAACATCATTACATTTATCATGAAATATGGCATAGCATGACATGGAGAAATAAGGAAGGTGGAAAATAAACAAATGAAAGGAAAATAATTATATGAAAGGTATTGGATATTATGAAATGAAATCCCTATGGAAATAAAATGGAAAGATAAAGGATATGAAAACTAATGAAATGATTATGAAGTGGATTTCAGTAAATTGAACCACATATATGAAATGGAAAGAAAATCCAATAAAATGTGCACATATAAAGGCAATGATATGATATGAAATGATAACAGGAAAATACGAGGAAGAATGCATAACATGAATGCATTCTCATAAATAAGCATTTTTCATGGATATCTGATGTTGATATAATAATTGGTATGATATTTTGCACTCATGCAAATAATGCTAAAACAACATACATACCGTAGCACTTATATTTATAATTATAATGATAACCATTTGACACCGTTAATAATGAAAATGACTTTGATGGAAATAATAAATGATATTGAAAGTGATATTAATGACATGGAGCATAACTGTGAATATTTAATGAATAATGAAATGTTAGTAATATAATAAGAATAATTAATAAAGATAAAAAGAATGGCATATGATATATATGGAATGATGCATTATAGATCACTGATATTATATTTTAACTGTTATTATTATATCATGAATATGTTAATGAAATTGTTTATGATGTTATTTGATTATTACATTTACATTAAATGATATATTAGCACCACTGAGTTTTATACTCAGCGTTTATCAATTGATAAACGTAGGAACAAGTAAAGTCGGGGAGTAAGATCGTTAGTGACAATAGCTGGACATTTCAATAAGCTATTGGTAAATGGTTTAGATTTCGTTAGACTTCTATTTCCGTAATAATCGTGCAACTACTAAAATAAGTACTTGACCGTAATTAAAATTATGATTGACGGTATTTTTAAATTATTGACAATATTAGTAATTATAACTAACATTTCATTATTTTTAAAAATTTTATATTTAAAAATTGATGGTATTTATAATTTAATAATAATAATTTTAATATATATTAGTAATTTAATTATTTTAATTTCAAATTATTATTATGTAAAAATTATCTAATAATAATAATTTGAGTATATAGTAACTAATTTTTTGTAATAAAATTATATAAATGTAAATATTATTTATGATTCTTTTTGAAAATATAAGGCTTTTATTAAAGTTATAGAAATATTTTATACTATTAACATCTGGCTTAACATTTTCAAACTCATATTATAAAAATAATACAAAGTATACATTTCTTAAAATTTGAGTTAAGATAAAGTATAGTACTTATTCTTATAGAAAATAATATATTATTAGGTTTTATAATTTAATTTGATGTATCTTCAAAATTTTTGAATTAATATTAATAAAAAATAAAAAATCAATCACATAAAATATTTCTATTAAAATTTTAACTATTAATAAATTGAATTTGAATATATTACTACATGAATTAAAATTTCATGATTTGTTGATTTTAAAATAGACTTTTAATTTTATGTACAATAATAAAATTTTTTAAAAATAAAAATCTTATTATAAAAGTGATTATGCCTTATCATATAATTTTGAATGATATATAAAATAATAATAATAGAATTATGTATTACAAAAGAATTTCAGTAATATTATGTGTGACAATAGATTTTTAAATGATGTATATAATAATAATATTTTATTAACATTAAAAATATTAAAATTGATTATAAAATTGATATAAATGATAAATAAACAAGATAATTAATATTAAGATGTAATAATTTTATACAAAATATTGGTAAATTGTGCTGTATTTTTATACAAAATCCATAGCTTTAAAGCAAAATTGATTCAATAAAATTTAAAAGTTTAGGATAATTTAATGTAGTATGTATATTATCAATGATTCAAACCCATGTATATTTAAAAGAAAAGAAAATTATACACTTTGACTAAGAAATATAATTACGAATAATAAACAAGATGGGCAAGCAAACTACTCAAAATCATCAACTCAGAGACCCATACGTAACATCTCCCTCATCAGTTGTTTTTAAACAAACCCGACTGGAACAAACCTAGCCGCCACCTAGTGGACGGTATGTTGGGGACCAAGATTCTTTCAATGCTGAATCCACCAAATTCCATGCCTTTTCTACTTAGAAAAATCATCAAATTAGACAAATAGAGCCATCTTCCTATCCTCAACATTCTATCGTACTTTAATGAATACGATAATTTATATTAGTAACCATCCAATTCGAAATTGATAATCAATACTTAATTACAATAAAACTTCCTGTGAAGTATTGTTAGGGTTAGACTTTGTTCGACATAGATGAAATGGCAAAACTTGTTGATCTTTTCTTAATTTATTTATTTTAAGTAACCTTGAATCTTAACAGACTAAGTTGACAATGATGGCTACGTCTTTCTAATATTTATATGGAGCAGCCTGTCATATACTTTGTCAATATTGACATTTTAGGTTTTGAAGTTTCGTTGGCTGCGGCAGGTTTTGGTAGGTTATCAAACTAACTGGTTATTTGACCGCTCTTTCATCCCATGTTTTTTGTTTTTTTCCTCTTACCAAGTTTAAATTTATGTGATCGACATGGATTTTGGCGCTATTTGACAACATTTAATTTCTCATTATTAAATATTTTAATAATTAATTTTAATATTGATTAATTGTTATATATTAATTGTTAGTAGTGGATTATTTATAAAATATTTTAAAATTGAATAATTTAATAAAATTAATATTTTAATTAATTATTTAATCTAAAGTAATAAAAAATATTAAAATATTAAAATTAGTTAGAGTAATTTTTTAATAAAATATTACTAATCTTCCAAAAATTATCAAAATAATGTTACTGGACAATTTAATTTAACTCAACACACTAAACAAAGCATTCATCGAAGATGTTACCTTATTTTTGAATCTTATAAATGAAACAATTTATTTTTATATGAATTGTTTGTACTTGAACTTGATTATTCAAACTAATAAATGTAGTTGTCAAAACGAAGTTTGAATGAAAATACACCTTTCAAATTATTGGTGAACAAATCTTATTTGATTTAGTTGATTAGCGTTATATTTAGTTGATTTTTATTAATATCCAACCTAAGAACTTATATATTATATGCATTTTTAAATTTATTCAATATGAAATATTGTATTTAAAATTTAAATTATTTTATCTTTTTGATTAATAAATTTGATGCCATTTAAATAAGTATTTATAATTGTAATTTTAAAATGCACTATAAAGGTATTACCTTTTAATTAAAAACAATTTTATTTTTGTATGAAAATTTTTATGTAATGAAACACTTTTTTTGAGATATATTTATTTAAAGATAAATACTAATTTCTATCTAAAATAAATATAAAATAATAAATAAAAAGTTTATTTCTATGTAAGTATTGATTTTTATCTAAAAAAGTTTTATTAAATGAAAATACTAATTTTTATTAAAGAAATTTCTATTTTAAAATTTTAACATAACTACTAATATTTACTTAAATTGTTGAAATATATAATATATGAATTGGATTTCAAATAAAATACTAAATTTTATAATAATTAAATTAAAATAATATTATATTATATTATTAATTGATTATTAAAAATATTTATATCTTTTGCCAAAAATAAAATATTATTAATAATATCTCAAATGCATATATTATATATTTGTCATACATGCCTCGATGAAATATATTTCCGTAAAATGATCAATAAATCCTTTAACAATATAAAATCTATAATAGAAGGAATGCATACCAATTTTTTTCTCTTGATGTCAATAATATAAAATGTATGTATCATCTATGATTTAGTTGGTAGTATCAATCACTTATCCCAATTTTTTTATTTTGATGTCAATAGCATAAAATGTATATATTATATATGATTTTGTTAGTAATGTCTGTCACTTGTATTCCTTATAAGATTGATCACTTAAGGTATTTGTTTAAGAGTAAATATGATATCATGCCATAATGACATACTACCAACACTTTAAGTTATCCCAAATATAATATACATAAGATAACAACATGATTGGACTATCCATTAACATATGTTTACTTTAGTATAAATATACCATTTGCAAGTAGAAAGCATTTATTGTCCATAAACCACATAATAATAGTTGCATAAGTAAATTAATCCTATGAATATATTATATTGTCAAAATATAAATTTGAATATCGTACAAAAATCTAGAATATCCTAATTAAATTGATGTTTTATTGGTCCTAACTTACTCCTCATCTATTTTTACTTACATTCATCAAATGACAAATGTTGAGTTTTTAACTTAATAGTGTGTAATAAAGAGTGAACTGAAAATAAGTTTTATATAAACATTTTGTAATTAATAATATAAGTAAGCTAGGCAACAATACTCATCCCTTATATTAAATCAAGATACCTTAATAAAAGCAGCCACTAATAGTTTATACTTTCAAGTAAGTTATGCAAAAACACTATATTGACATAAACCATTATATGATTTCTTAAACATCATTTAGCACATTTATATCTAGAACTAAAACTAATATGAGGTAGTGAACATAACAAATTATTAGTCAATAAGAGACTATTACATAGAACATGAATGGGTATAATTTGCACATTATGGTTTTCCCTCTCCTTGATTTAACATTATTTACAATATTAAACTGCATAATTATTTATCTTTGATTATGCATAATCCATTTTAGGTAGGCTATCAATATGGCTACCTAACAATCTTGAATAAGGTATTAATATCACTATCTATTAATTTTATTATGAAAGGGTATCAACATCACCACCAACCATGAAATCTAATGTTAAAGAGCCTTAATATTACAATCAACCATTAATTCAATTTAAGATTGGTTACAATATCACTACCATTTGTAAGTTATAATGTATAAGGGTATCAATATCACTAATAACCTGATAAGTTCTAGTATGGTAGGACATCAATATCATAACCAACTATTAGTTTAGTTTAAGATGGGTTTAAAATCACTACCATCTATAATTATAATATGGAAGGGTATTAATATTACCACCAACCATACTCATTTTATGCATTTTATGTAATTAACATTACTACCATACTAGAACTTATGAGGTTATTAGTGATTAACATACGCATCTGTAATTAACATTACCACGCATCTGTAATTAATATTACCACCATCTGTAATTAACATATGCATTTTATGCATTTTGATATGCTTTCATAATTTCATCTTTTTATATTAAGTTGCATGAATCTATTGTTTTGTTATAAGGTATGTTTGCCTTATCATGATCTTTTTAATGTCACATCTACCATATCTCATTCATATAAAAGATATCAATTCATAATTATAAGGCATTCAAAATATTCACAAGCTCTTAAATAATACTTAAAGAATAATCCATATTTATCAAAATTTCTTAATCAATATTATGATACATCCATATAAATTTATAGTTATTCACTCATTCATTTAATAATATATTTGCATCCTTTCTAATATAGTTATTATTAGGACTATCACTTTATTACATACATGTTTATTTTGATTAATATGTATATTTGAATATGTAATAATTGTATATTACATATATATAAATCTATATGTGTATATTGAGCTTGTATAATCTTCATATCATTCCCCCCATATATATAAAAATCTATATGCATGAACAATCTAATATTATTAGTATGATGTTTGTTTTTCTTTTTATGTATACTCATTCAAGCATTTGATAATCTTTTTTCAGAATCATAAATAGTCACTCTATTAAAGGTTATTTTTCATACCTTACTAACATCACCTTTCAAAATAAAGATCATTGATCTTATAGTCACACAACAGTTAAACCATTAATCAATGACTTTACCATAACACATTTATCATTAGGTAGGCTTTTCATTTAATTATTAAACTTAATTTGTAACTCAACATGTATTAAACATAAATTATCATGTTTTATGTTTCTCATATCAATTACTTGTAACCATATTTATAGAATTATTAGTTAATATGCAATAACCTACCTTTTTCATCTTAATCTGCATATAAAATGATTTATAAGTCATGTAATTGATGTTTTTATATTCACATTTTATAGTTTTTATTTATCATAATTGAAATCGTAAATGGATAACATGAAATTATAATGGTTTGACACTCACTTTTCCTATGTTCACTTATCCAAGTAATAACTTAGATTTCCATTATTGCTTTTCAAAGAATATAACTATGGAATTATAATTCTACATTTAACCCTAGTGTTTTCAAAGTATTACGCTTAAACCTTTACAATAAGATTCAATGTCACTATTTTCTCTCAAATTACAAGAGTAATCCTAATGAAACAGCTCTCACCAAACCTAATAAGAAAAATAAGTAAAGAATATAGTTAAGAGCTAAGAGAAATAATTGCAAGATGAGATAATATTAATTAATTAAAAAGAAGAGAGTTATTTACTTATTAGAATCAACCATTAACATAAATGCCTTTATCTCACTTCATAGACCTGTTACTAATGCATTTAATGTATTTCAAGCCATTATAGACTATTTTCAGTGATTGCAAAAAGAAATAGTTTAAAAGTCATATACAATCATACATGAGGTAAAATTAGTGACCAAACCATAATGGTATAAACATAAGAGAATGGGTACAATCATACATTTACTAACTATCATTTATTACCAAAAAAAGTGAAATAAAATATTGTTTATAGTAGGGTGTGGTATGACCACACCATTGGTCATTGTAAAAAGACTTGAAATTAATAATTGAAAGTGAACTTGAATTCAGTGGTATATGGTACAACCATACTTAAATGTGTCATCACATACTGTGTTTTAGATGTTTTTAGGTTGTGCTTATGTACCAATGTCATTACATTTTGCTTTGATTATTGTGTTTTTAGTGGAATTTGATGTATGTGTTAAATGTGTAGCTTTAGGAAGGCAAATAAGAAGAAATAAGAAGTTTTATGCATAGAGGAGCAAGTCCATGATCGTGGACCTCAACTCCATGATCGTGGAAGAGGAGCCAAGATGGAAGGAACCTACTGGATTATTCCACGATCGTAGACTCCAACTCCATGATCGTGGAGTTCATAGAAAATTATCCGAGACCTACTGGATTTTTCCATGATCGTTGACTTCAACTCCACGATCGTGGAGTCAAGGCTGAAGTCCAAAAGGAAAACTACTGGAAAAGTCCATGATCGTGGACTCTAACTCCATGATCATGGACCTGAAATTATTAGGTTAAATGGAAGACAACTTGACAGAAGATAAAGGGAAGAAAATGGATTCCATGTGAAGAAAGAAAACAAAAACTCTTAAAGGGCATTAATGGGCAATGGAGTCCATATCATAAAGAAGTGATGGGCAAAGAAATGGACAAAAATCCAAGTTGGGTCAATGGTGACCTCCACTCAAGATTTAAAGGGGAGGACCATTCACCAGAAAAAAGGAGGGAGATACGGGATTTTAGGTAGCCTGCTGTCTAGAGTTTTCTCCTATTCTTGGTATTCTTCATTTTGCTTGTATTCTTGTTGTAAGCCATGAGTGGCTAGATACTTTTCTATAGGATTTGATTTCTGAATCCCTTGTGGGGATAACTGTTTGTACTTTGTTAACATTGCTATGAACGTTTAATTCTAAAGTTTGATTTTAGAAACAAACCTCTGCTTTATGATTACAACGAGAGTTGGATTATAGAATGCTTGTTCATTAAGAGATGTTCAATTATAAAGGTTAGTTTTCTGATTGATTACTTATGCTCTGTGATTACAACAAGAGTTGAATTGTGGAAAGATTATCCATTCTGGTTAGGTCAGTGTGTCATAAAGATCTACATGCTCCTAATTCCTATATGATTGCTAGATAGTCTCCCTAATTAGAGGATCTTAAATATGACAAAGGCATTCTGAAGATTAGAGTGAGATTTAATTGATTTTACCTCGATAGAGGGTTTTTGATGTTGTGGGATATCTTGGGTAGCAATAAGCACGTGATAGTTATCCTAGCTTGGTGATGATGATTTCAAGTTCTATGTTCCTCAACAATTGTTTTACCCTCTAATTCTAAATCCATTTTCATCTTTTTACTTATATGCCTTTGCAATTACCTACTTCCAAATACCCATCTCTTTTTCTTGCTTAAACAAACCAGAAATCTAAGTAGTGGTGGATAGACTGCTAAATCCTTGTGGGATCAATTTCTACTACAATAATCTATATACTTGCAGTGAAGTAGTGAATAAAACTATTGTCGTCACAGCCATGATCACATCCAATTTTATCATTGTAAAGATTGTGTGAAAATGACTTGAAAATAAAGCTAGAATCTTCATACAATGTCATAACTTAAACAAAATAAAATAATTCAAAGTGAAACGGTTTGTTAACACTAAAATAGACATTAAAGGATTAATATATTCTAACAGTCTCTTCTTTTTTGGTGTTGATAAACTAACAACGCTTGAATACAAACCTGATAAACAACATGTAATTGTAATCTTGTTTATCCATTCTAATCACAATCCAACATAATAGTGATAGCATTGCATAGGATTTATAATAGTCACATTCATCATAATAACTTTGTAAACTAACATCATTATCATTGTTTATCACTAAATAAACTTTAATAATAAATTGTTCACAATCATTAAAAATAAAGTAATAAGATAAAATACAATATATGAAAGATATAACTCCCTTTTAATAATAATAGAACTAGTGAGGGCTCATAAAATACAAAGGAAAAGATGAATAAAACATAAATGTTATGAAAACTAAAAATCAAAAAGAGGTGGAAAATGTTGATTAAAATGATTATGAAGCTGTTTGAAGAGAAGTAGAGGAGGCATACTAAAACTCATGAGATTCTTGAGACTATTAGAGGAGGCATTGATTAAAGCCATCAAGCCTAGTGTCAATGGTAGTAAACTGCTAATCAAAACCATTTAGGTGAGTATTAATCATAACAAACTATTGAGTCAAGAGATTTATAATTCCAGAAGGAGTAAATTCAAAGGAAGAAGATTTAGAAATATCACCATCATCACTAAGTTTTGTCTTACAATGAAGGGCTACCTCATAACAAGCAAGATCAAGAGAGGAATCAATAAGAGGATGAAGACTGAGGACCTCATCTTTAAAATATTTTGCATCAGATAGAATAAGAACTTTCATTGACTTAGAAATGGCCATAGCATATTAACCATATAAAGAAATAGTTTCATTAGGATGACCATAAGTGAAAATATACTTAAGATGATGCTTGATATATTTAGAATAAGGATAATACTCACCAATATAAATATGCTTAAGAATGAGAGCAAGTTTAATCAAAGAGATATCGAGGTTGATATCTAATTATCCTAAAGAAGGAAGCTTTGAAGGCCAAGCACAATGAGCCTTAATGATGTGAAGGGTATTAAGTCCATAAAAGACATATTAACTTGAAGATTTAACATCCTCAATCTTAACAAACTACTCTTATCTCCAATGGTTGATTTGAATTTTAGAACTGGTGACCATAAAGCATAAAAATAATAAATCAAGACAGCAATCACATCATTACTCTTGATCAATACAAGGAATTTTAAAAACATTAAGAATTTTAAAAACTAAAGAAAGCCTAAGGAATAAAAGAATTAAGAATCTTAAGTTACCAATGGAAGAAGCTATCAAATTTTGATAAGAGCTTATGAAACTATAATAATAAAACATCATCAACCATATTGAGTTCATGGTTAATGAAATTTTGACATTCTTTGCATAGGGGTTTGATGAAAATAATTGTAAGTTAATATGTTATATTAATAAATTCTATTACAATGTTACCATTTTTCCTATTATCATGCATAAAATGATGATAAATATCTTTATGTTTACTTCTAGAATTTTGAATGGGATTCTTATACAAGTTGATAGTGATAGTATTATCATATTTAATAGGTATATGATTTACATGCATATCATAATCATGATATTATTGTTGAATTTAGAGAACTTGAGCACAACAACAACCCATTGAAACATATTATGCTTTAGTAGTAGATAATGCAACCAAATTTTATTTTTACTAAACCAAGAAACCAAACAATTTCATAGGAATTAAAAAGTACTTAAGGTACTTTTCCTATCAAGAACACTACTAGCAAAGTTAACATTAGAATATGTAAGTAAGTCAAAAGAAGTTTGCCTAGGATACTATAATCCAAAGTGTTATGTACCAATCAAGTATTTCAAAATGTGTTTCACAACACTTAAATGAGATGCTTTGGGAGATAACTAAAAACATGCATATATACATACAAGAAACATAATATTTGGCATAAAAGTAGTAAGATATAATAGGTTGCTTATCTTACCTCCATACTTCTTTTGATTAACATTTTTTTTTATTTTTATCAAGTGAGAGTTTAGTGGTTGCACTCATGGATGTTTTACTTGGCTTAGTTTCTTCCATTTTAAACTTCTTTAACATCTTCTTAGTGTAATTGTATTGATTGATGAAGATGCCATCTTAGTACTATTTCATTTACAATTTGAGAAAGCACTTCAATTCACCCTCCATGCTCATGTCAAATTCACCTTGCATACCCTTGGAGAAATCCTCATAAATACTTTCATTAATGGCACTAAATATTATATCACTAATATGGATTTGTACAAGTAATATGTCATTTTGATTATGTTTGATGAAAAGGGCAATATCAACATTCCTTTTTATTAAACCATGATTTAGTATAAATAAACTAAGTCTTTCATACTGTGAGTGAGGCTTTCGCCATGACCTAAAGTGAAGCTTGCGACATGTGGATTAGGGATCTAATTAGAGTAAAAATGTAATCTTCTTGAGGGGCTACCTTGAGGAATGAGATGGACTCAAAAGAGTCATAAGATGGAGTCTCCACAAGCTGGTTATGGATTTGGTTCAACCAACCCATTAGCATGAGTGCTAAGTAAAACCCTTCAGAGATAGGTTCAGGTGGTGAAGATCTATTCACTCAGAGTTTTAAGTTTGATTTTACCTTTTTAGTTGAGTTAATTTCCTTAGGTAAACGAGCATTCATAAGCATATAATATGGTATAGCATAGCAGCAATTATAACAAATACAGCATGGTAGTATGATATGGTAATCATGGCATATGTATGGCATGTGAAATGATATGGTATAGGTATGACATGTGAGATGACATGGTATAGGCATAATATGTGAGATGACATAGCATTAGCATGACATATGAGATGACATGGCATAAGCATAACTTGTGAGATGATATAGCATAAGCATGACATGTAAGGTGATATGGCATAGGCATGACATATGAGATAGCATGCCATAAGCATGACATGTGAGGTGACATGGCATAGGCATATGTGCTAGGTATAGTCTTATATCAATGACTTCATTTAGTTAGATAAGTTATAGACAATATGGCGAGGGACCTTAACCTATTCTTACTGAACTAAAGCCCATGTAGCTAACCATAGCAACATTCCAAAATTAAAATCCTTTTATTCACATACTATATGGATCTATGACTTATTAGATCAATGGATTTGCTTAAATTTGACCACTTTTCATATTTTGTATTGCTTTGCTAAGAGTCAAAATCCTCTCATGATTCTATGATGGTTACATATTGTATGCCTATTCAATTAGCATTTTCTTATTATAGCAATATGATCATACCATCTTGCTCCCCTAAGAGTTAGAATCCTCTCATGATTTTATGATAATTGCATAACCACATGCATATTCCATTAGCATTATCTTATCATAACAATATGGTCATGTCAAAATGTTATCAAATTTTTATCATAATCCCTAATATGATTGGGCAATGATCATCTTTTACTTGCCTTACATGTTGAGAGTTTCATGCCTCGAGTTCCCAGTGTAACTCCAGGCTAGTATCCCACATAGGAGATTTTGGACCAACCTATCCTTATAGAGATATAAGGGTGGCAAGGAGCGTTGCTGTGTGTTATATGTTCACTAACCATTTTGTGTTTTTTATCCAACATGCATACATGCATGCTCATGCATAATTTTCACTAATTAATTTCTTTTACAGCCATTATGCTGGATGTTTTCTATCATAGGTCATGCATACATCTTACATGTTGCATTATATGCATCACATGCAATCACATATGCATACACATGCATCTCTGCTAACTCTTTTTATCATGTGCAAACCATGTTAGACTTAGATATGACATTTTAAGAATGTCGCTTCTCCATCTGACACTTTCTGCTCTATATTGGATGATGCTTTGCTCATTGTTATTCAACATCTCATTGATCAATCTATAGCTAAGCTCTTAACTAATGAATTCAAGCTCTTGATCAATCTAAATGATACTCAGACAGATGATGAGGTCTTGCTCCATATGCATGATGTTTGCAAGTCTAAACCTCTGCTTTAGAATATAAGATAGAATAGTTGTAATCTATCATAAAGACCAAGGGAATGGGGTCTGATCTTAACATTAACGAGTTCTCTATTCGAGCTATTAATGGGCTGCCTACTAAGTTTAAGCTCTTGGATGTTCCCAAGTATAGTGGGGTTACAGATTCAGAGAATCATCTTAAGACCTACATGATGATGTTGAGCACTGTAAACCTGTTAGATGAGTAGATAATCCAACTATTCTTTATTTCTTTAAAGGGACCATGGTATCAAAACCTTAATAAGGTGACCATGATCGAGTGGAAGCCTCTCTACACTGCTTTCTGCAAGTAGTATAGGTTCAAATCCCATTTTGATGTTACTCTACTGGATCTGGAGATGATGAACTAGAAGGCTAATTAGTCTTTCATGGACTACTTTAGTTGGTGGATGGATAAAGCTACACTGGTCAGATAAAAGCATCTTAATTAAACATGATCACTAAGCTTATTATGGGGTCGTTGCCATTATACCAAGATAAGTTAAAGTATTAGACTTTTCATAAATTTGAGGACATCTATTCTATCGACCAATGGATTAAGCATATCAAGGGGCAGAAGAAGAAGAAGCCTACCTTTCTCAAACCTAAAACCAACACATATACCCAAACATAACATAAAACCCAATATATTAATGCCTCGTAATCACTAAGTCTCATATGCTAAAACACTACCTAGTCCTAGAGGTACTCGAATCTTAGGATGCCACTCTCCAAGGTCTTTGAATGTCTTCTTAAAGCCAAACTCATCAAGAATCTTGAGCCAAATTTCCAAACCCCACCCCTAGCCTCAGTAGACACCAAAACTTACTATCACTACCATTAGCATCATAGCCATAACATTGATGACTACCACTTTATCAGATGGGTTATTCAAGACCTCATTGATTTGGGTGAGCTCAAAGATCCTGAGAAATCCAAACCCTCAACTAAAATAAACATGTTGCTTAACTATCATAAAGCTAACAACACCTACATTGTCCAATCAGGGTTTCCAGAATCCTTAGTTCTTAACTCCTTCTCTTCCTTTGATAATAAGGAGATTGCTTGGCTACCTACTATCAACTTTCAATCGAATGGTGGGTCTGATATTGGTGCCATTGACATATGGTATGATAGTTCAAGTGCTAATAAGATATCCTCTTGAGTCTATAACATGACTTGAAGTGGTAAGGTGTTCACTCCTCCCAACCTTAGGAAGAAGTTGGATGCTTTAAAGAAGCTAACTAAGGCTAGACCTACTGTGGATGAGGCTAGTCCAAGCACTGCTCTAGCTTTACAACCTATTAACAAGGGTAAAGAGGTTGATCAACTTGATAATATTATTATTAAGTAGTTGAAGAAGACATTGGCTAATATTAGTATCTGGGACATGGTACTATCCTCCCAACAATATTGATGGGCCATCATCAAGGCTCAAGGAACTCTCCAGCATGAGAATTTCTCCATCATCCTCTACCTTCAACATGAAGAGCCAGTTGATTAATTGAGAATTGCAATCTAGCATGATAACTTTTTCAGACACAAACTTACCAATCAAGGAATTTATGACAACAAGACACTCTTCATCAGGGTGCATATCATGAACTTATCCACTCCTTATGTCATGGTAGATGATGATTCTGGTATCAATGTCTATCCTTTCAAGGTGTTACCTAAGCTCCGAATCTAGCCTTCAGACTTAAAGCCATCTAAGACTATCATCAGGGCATATAATGAGTTTAAACAAGAGGTTACTGGCATCTTCACTACTATTAATCAAGTCAGTGGTGGAGTTTATAGTTCTTGACATACCAGTGTCATTTGCTTTGCTATTAGGCTGAACGTGGTTCCACTCACTAGGAGGTGTCTCATCCAAATACACTAGAAGATCAAGTTTCCATATGATAAGGGTGTGGTTACTATCACAGCTGATGATAAGGTTGCTTTAGCCTGTATTAAAGAGGATATCTCTCTCATGATTAGTTTTTAGATAATCTCTATTAGAAAACTTGAGTCATACTCATGCCAACTTAGTCTTGCTATGGAGAATATGCTTCATAACATGAACTTCATGCCTGGTAAGGGTTTAGGCTGGTACTAGTAGGGTCGGATGGAGTTCAATATTCTTACACCCATATGGGAGGAGACATATTATATTGGGTTTGATCCCTACACTTTAGACACGTCAAAAGAATGCAAGAAGGTTGCCTTTATCCAAGAGGAGACATAGCGTGATCATGCTCCCAAGCTGCCTAACTCAAATTATTTCTTTGACCAGTAGTTTACCATGTTTGATGATGTTTGTGACCTATTAGCCTTAACAGCATGCAAGAAGGTCCCTACCACTTCTTCCACCATCAACCCTGATGATTACTTTCAGATCTTTGATGATGTTGCTAATCTCACCATTAGTTGCCTTGAGTTGGAATCCTCTACAATTGCTGCATTAGAGTCCAAGCTGTAGAGTTTGGATATAGGTGATATGCTTCTTTAGAAGGTCTACAAGAACATCACTAGACTTGTAGTTAGCATTTTTAATGAGATTATGTTTGAGGATGATGATATCCCTATTTTTATACTTTTTTATTTACAATGTAATCCTTTTAAAGTTTAACACAATGAAAAATAGTTTTGCTTATATTTATGATATGTATTCTGATGGCATTATGCATGAACATGAACATTACATAAGCATTTTTTATGTTAACACATCACACATTGAAATTGTCAACATTGGCATAGATGATAGGCCCTGTCCTCTCCAAATTGCATCTAATTTAACCCTTGATGAGAGAACAGAAATCGTTAGAATATTAAAATAGCATATAAAATCTTTTACTCTAGGCTATAAAGACATGTCAGGTGTTAATAGAACTATTACAGAACATAAAATTCTAATTAGATCCGAGTTCAAGCCAGTTAAGTAGAAGCTACGTTAACTTCGACCAGAATGGGCTCAGAAGGTGAAAGAGGATATCCAAAAGCAATTGGATGCCAAATTCCTCAATGTAGTTGACTATCTTGAATGGTTGGCCAACATGGTTTTAGTTTCCAAGAAAGATGGTAAGGTTAGGGTTTGCATAGGCTATAGGGATCTAAATAAAACATTCCTAAATGATGACTTTCCTTTGCTTCATATCAATGTGGTAATTGATAGTGCAACTACTAGTGCTATGCAGTCCTTTACGGATGGGGTTTTCTGCATACAATCAGATTCTTATGGCTATTGTTGACAAGGTGAAAATACCTTTCATCATAGAATGGGGGACCTATTGTTAGTGTATGCTCTAGAGCATCATGTGTATTTGTACTATACGTTTTCATTAATAAAGGCATTATTCATTATATAGTACAATGTTTTAAATGAACTTGTTTACTTGGAGTATTAAACTATATATTGAAGTCCATGAT
>CANYBF010565751.1:0-32490 GCA_948192965.1 Dalechampia spathulata | reverse complement strand
TCGAGCCACTAAAATCGGCTATCAGTCTGCCGATTTCTTGGTACGAGTTATTTTTTTTTACAAGTGAAATCGGCAGTACTATTGCCGATTTCACTTGCATAAAATAATTTTATTTTTATATCAAAATTATCACATTATTTCGAGAAATATTTCTGAAATCGCATTAGTTCGGGAAATAATTTTTAAAATCACATTATTTTGGTCAATAGTCCGAGTTTAGGGCTGACTTGGGGATGTTGGTGACACGTGTATGCATGAGAAACGTGTTGTTGCGTGGAGGAGAGGAGCAGTATGACCCGTCAGCATTAAACCGGATAATACCGGAAAACAGGATATTACTTGTTGAAAAGCCAACGGTCCAACTAAAACATCAAAAATAACCATTTAAAATGTATGTTTATTAATTTATTGAATCAAAAGGTTCAAAAAATTCTTGAATGAATCGGGTTCATCATATAAAATTATGAAATTATTAATAATATAATGATACATATCAATTTTTATTAAATATAAAATATTTATTAATTATATATTAATTATATATAATTATTATTAATTATTAATATATAAATAATAATCAATAAATATTTCACATTTATCATTATATTATTTATCATTATATTATTAATAATAGTTCCATAATCCTAACTCATAAACCCCGTTCACCTAACAACTTCTCAAAACTTTCAATAATAACTGAGAAAAAAAAACAAACAAAGGAGAGCATATTTTATAATAATTGTTTAAAAAATTACATAACCAAACATGCAGAAGGGATTATGCATGAAGATCAGAACCACGGAAGATCATGGTGAAAGGAACATATGATCAAATGATGGAAAGAACGACTCGACGATCAAGAGATATGCGGAAATGTTCATAGCTTTGAAATCGGCAAGTGATAGATCGTAGCACCCGCAGTGTAGATCAGTTTCAAGCTTTCTCTCATTCTGTACTCAATTTTAACTATACTCAAGTTTCTCCCACTCCTCACAATTGATCCCTCCACCAACACCTCCTCCTTCAAAATTGAATCAACTGTTAAACCCTAAAAATGATCAGATCATTCGGGAATTTCATCATTTTTAAATGCCAAAAGGAAACCTTACATTTTGCTGCGCGGAGGAGAGATAAGACATGCGTAATTCACCAAGAAAAATTTGCTTATCTTCGGCCACAACTGTTCGAACACAAGCAATTGCCACTCTCTCCGTTATAGCTCCGATTGCTCCTCCGAATAATCCATTGTACATGTTCTACGCTTCCGACCGGTAATTAAGGGAGTAGAGAAATCAATCATAAAGTTAAAAAAAGGGAAAAGAGATGAGTACCGGTTTGAAGATTACCATGACAGCTGGAAAGACGGTGAAGACACATGAGATGCGGCCTCGTTGGATGGTACAAGTCTTGAGGAGATCGCGAATAAAACGATCGGAATATGAATCGTTGGAATTGTAGGTGCCGGAGAAAGGAGATGAACAGATTCCAGGGTCGACGAGGAAAGCCTTGGCCGATTCCGCAAATTGAGGAGATAAGTCTTTAGAGACCGTTGTAGTTGCTGATGTAGATGTAGATGAAGATGTCGGCGAATCAGAGTTGTCGGAGGCATCGGCCATCCTCCGCGAATCGGAAGATCCGAAGTCTCCGGATAAGTTATAAACAACGATTTCGCAGGGAAATTTCTGATTAATTTTTTGGGCGGACTTAAAGTCAAGTAAACCACCTGACACTTCCAAAATAATACTGGCCGCTAGTCTAATCTCATCTCATATTTAAATAACAATTATCCTTATATTTCATAAATATATAATTATTTTTTAAATTATTTCAAATTATAATATATTTTTTAAATAAAATAATAATATATTAAATTTGTATTATATTTATCCTTAAATCATATATGTAAATTTATCTTTTCAAATAAAATAATTACTATTTTCTTAATTTTATTAAAATTAGAAATTACGAGGAAATATTTATTAATTTTTTTTAATAATAACAACTACTCTAACATGATTCATATGTTCATAAATACATCAAATGAATATAATAAATAAGAGAGTGAATAATCATTGATTTCTCCATGCCTTGGCCTCCATGGACAAAAGGGCAAGCTTACAAGATGAAAAAGGGACAATTCAAAGGTGCACAAATGCTTGTAATAATCTATACTCTTCAGCGACCCTCTATTCTGTTTTCCAATTCCATTATCATCTGCAACGCTACTCCACCATAGGATCTCTTATCCAAAGGCGAATCTACGTTTGTAATCTGAAAGAATCAAGGTCGCTAGTTTCCTGTGCTCAAATAAGGATGGACCACTGTCATCGAAGTTTCAGAAAACCAAGAATGCAACTTCTTGTACGAAAACATTATGAATTCACTACTAGTATTTTAACACTTAACTCGTTAATAATAACCAATGCAATTAAGATACTTGAAACAATTTGATATCCAACATAACACGAGAAGATGGATCCATAATTCTACCAGCCAGGAAGCAGTGGAAAGATTCATCCAACATTCATAAGGAACCGACAGTTATATATCACTCCGTACATCACAAAACAGCTTCTTCCTACTTCACTCAAATGATTTATCAGTTGTTAATACATACATAGGTCATTCTCAACTAATGTATGAAACATGGAAACAATCAAATTCTAAACCGACAGAGATCCCATCAAGCTATCAGCAACATGAACCAGCACTGTTAAGTCCACAGGCAACTAACACGCAAAGCGCTAACAATCACAATCTATCAGTAACCAGAAACATTCTATTTCCAACTATAAGAAGTTTCCGTATTGGCTGCAGCCTACAGGCAAACATAGAGATAGGATTACAAACCGGGAAGGATTTCACAATTTGGCAAGAGGCATGTTATAGAAAATAGCACGAGCTGTGAAGGCCAACTTTCCAGTTTTCTTGATTCTGAAATCCATAGCAACTACGGTCAAATTTTTCCCACTTCTTAAAACCGACGCATCCACCACCAATTCTTCCTATAACAGATTCAAACAGTAACCAGTTCAGTTCAATTTCATGGCAGGATATGCATATTAGAAACAACGAAAACCCTTTTAATTTGTGAAGTGTGCATTCACAGAAACTCACATCTTTGGGTGTGAAAGATAGATAGGACAGGCTCAAATCACCGAGAACGATATCCTTATCCTCAGTTACAACAGTTCTTGCACAAGCAATAGCCATTCTCTCCGCTATAGCCGAAAGAGCCCCCCCATGAAGCCCACCATAGTAATTCTACACCACCCTTAACACAATTAAGTTAACAAAAAAACCCACATTCAAGAATTTAATCCATGATCAGGTGAATCTACAGTAAAAATGAGGAAGCTGATAAAATACAGTAAAAAACAGAAAAGTGAAGATGATTACGGAGATAAGAGGTAAGACGGAGAAGTGGCTGGAAATGCGACCACGCTGGAGGTGGTCAACCTTGATGAGATTGCTCGTAAGATTGGAATAATAATCGTTTGATTGGTAGTTCTCAGGGATATGAGATGAGACCCCACTGTTTTTGAAAAAGCGATGAATTTTATCAGTGACGGATTTGTTCACCTTTGAGGAAGAAGACGACGGTACTGGTTGTAATCCCGGAGAAGTGGCCACAACGGCGGAGGCGTTCCTGGTGGCCATCAGATCGCGATTCCGGAATATGGCGGAGGAGATGGAGATTTATAGATAGATACAAGAGCCCAAGCCCATCTTCGAAGGCCCAATGTCATTTGGGTTAATTTGTATTTAACTTGTTTGTGTTAGCCTATGTTCGATGTTAGCTGTTTAAACTTCAATTGTAAATTAGATTAATCAATGTTATTTATTGTTATTGATGAATGCTTGTATTATAAAACAAATGATAGCTGTAGAGTGGGATCTAACTGCTGAAGTAATTCTGTAAAGATTTCATACAAGACATGGACATTTGATGTCGTTCATGAATTAATTAATTAGAAAACAATGGACTAATCCCTGCATAAATTCACTAATAATAACAATACAAATGCAAAAGAATAAAAAACGGTGTAGTTTTAGTCACTAAATTCTCTTCTGCAATACAAGATGGTGGACTTCTTGTGCCATCCAAGTTTAGCAATCTTTCCAATCAGAAACCCGATCCTAACTAGTTGATTGTTGGGTTTCCAGCAGGCCTCCCTCTGCACCCATAAACATCATGATAAGTCTTAATTCCTCAAGTGATAAGCTCTTAATCTTACGTTCATTGTGCCCGCAAGATGGAATCTCTTTGTCTATCTAACAAGATTTTCATCTCCCTCCCATGGAAAAACATTGTTCAACAGAATTAACAAGTAAGAGAAGGAACATGTACAACTCACATATGGCATAACTCAAAATTAACAACAAATCAGCAAGAACAAGACAAGCACCAAGTCCAGGAACTCACAGAAACAAGAAGATCTGCCCAATTTCAAAGCTTGGCAACAGGCATGTGATAAAAGGTAGCACGTGCCATATAGACGAGCTTTCCAGTTTTCTCTGCTTTGAACTCGATAGCAATTACAGTCAGGTTTCTTCCACTTCTCACCAGAGACCCATCGACCACCAAAACTTCCTGAAAACCCAAGATCGAATCACCTCACAGGCACTCTTACACGAAAAAAATCCGATCTTTTTCCCGGAAGAATTAAACTCACACTTAGAGGCGCAGCAGAAAGATAAGATGCACTCAATTCGCCAAGAAAGAGTTGTTTATCCTGCGCGACGACTGTTCTAGCACAAGCAATGGCTAGTTTCTCAGCTATAGCTGTAACCGCCCCGCCATGCAATCCATTGTACGAATTCTACAGATCCATGAACAAGACTGGTGACTTCAAAAGAATCAAACAAGGTATTAAAAAAAATTAAAAAAGAGAGATATATTACAGTGACGGCCGGAAGGACAGAGGCGACACAGGAAACACGTCCACGCTCGATAAGGTTGGGTTTCAAAACACTGCAAACGAGATCAGAATAGAAGTCGTCCGAATTGTAGTTTTCGGAACAATCGGAAATTGCCGTGTCGGAGAGTAAGTCGACGGTCCTCTCAATAGACTCCGGAGTTAGGTCCTTGGGAATGATTGTTGTAGTCGCTGTCGAAGCAGAAGATACGTTTCCAGACGGAGGAGAAGTGATGTTGGTGGTGGTGGTGGTGGTGGCGGCCGTGGGGGCTTTCTCCATGTCGGTACAGTTAGTTCAGCAATCTTCCGAAAAGCGGTTCTTGTTGATTTGGGAGTTTCTGGTTCTATGGTGTGGCTTTTTCTTATTGGTTTGCTAACCCAACTTTGACTTTGACTTTATCCTCACATAGGAAACTATTTTTGCTAATTTTAGAGGAATGAGAATTTTAAAGTGATTTAAATTATTAAGATTTTACGTTGAGATAATTTTTTTTAAAAAAAAAAAATCAAAACTGGTATGATTTTAGATAATTTGAAATAAATGATATTTTAAATTTAAAAAAAATTCGATATATTATTTCTTATTTATAATAATAATAATAAAATTAGAGTAATATTTATATTTCTTTTTTTGATAATGGAAAAGCATTAAATTTTTTATTTTAATTAATTACAATTAATATTAGAAAGTGTTATTGGCATGGTCATAAAATGAAGTAAGATGACTACCCTAATCATCATCCATAAGGCTGTCAACTTATATTGACACTCTCTTCAGGATGTATCCTGCTGGATCCTGTCGACTACACTTAATCCTGCGCAAAAGAGCAGAGAAAGCAAGTTGAATTAGCTGGGCAAAATGAACGACAGAGGCTAAAAAGATTGCTTCAAATTAGGCTTTTAACCTGATTCATTTGCTTTGTGTTTGATGATGGATCAATCGTATTCTGCATTGAATTCATATTCCAGACGTTTTTCTACAGATTTTGTTGCGAATGAAGCTTCGAGTTTCCGGGATTTTGAAGGAGAAAGGCAAAGCTGTTTTTCATTTGACAGATTGCTCGTGTTGTCTGCTGAGCAGATGTCACTAGTGGTGGTTTTAGAGCTTCTTTTTCTTATTATTGATGGTGTGTGTTTGAAACTATTTGCTACTTTTCTCAAGGTGCTTCTCCATGTGTATTCAGGATTGTAGGAATCCGGAACTGTTTCCGATGATTTTTCGGTTCTTCCAGTTGGATACTTCAAACCTGCAAGATTATGGTAAGTATCACATCATAACTTATCAGAATGAATCGGAAGATAAATAATTTGCAGGGGAAATACCATCACTTTCTTTATATTCTATATTTGGTGGATCTGAAGACTTATAATCTCTCCCAGAAAATTCACAAATTCTTCCTTTTAAAGTTGGTATTTGAACCTCGTATGAATTAGGAAGTTCACGTGCTAAAGCCAAATGCGACTCTAATTTCTTTCTCAACGAGGAGTTCCAATGATTTTTGATTGAATTTTCAGTCCTGGCAGAAAAAGAAAAGGCGTCCCTGTTTATTTTTTATCATAAAAAATCAAGCACCATTAGTGTCCAAGGATTTTAGTAATACCTTCCTTGGAGAAATTTGGAAATCTCAACCCACTTATTCCCATAGATTGCATGAGCTTTGATGAGGATAGCTTCCTCCTCTTTGGTCCATTTGCTTTTTTTAATAACTGGGTTCAAATGATTCTGCCACCTGAATAGAAAATGAATCATCAGCTGCAGGTATTTGATTACTTTGGTCATTTCCTGATGAAGAAAAAACAAGTCTGAAATCAAGCACCTTTCCCTGCATTGCTTCCCAATGCGACCTGGCAAACGTTTTGCTACTTCAGACCATTTCCTATTCCCCTGCTTCCCGACAAGCTCAAGGATTAAATCATCTTCCTGCCAATCACATTATTACATGTCAGAGAACGAGAGAATTCTGACAGGAAATGCATAATGCTGAATTTGCACCTCCTTCGTCCAAGGTCCCTTGACAAGATCAGGATCGAGAACCTTCTGCCATCGATGCAGGCATTGGACATCAGTTCTACCAGGAACACGGGTAGCTACGGAGAAAATCACGATCAAGTTCATTGATTAGAGTAAGATCATTTCTCACAGAAAATGAATTTTACAAGAAGACAAGCACTAGTAATGGCAGCAAGGAGACCAAAACTAAAAGGCAGCTTGCTTTAATTTGCAGTTGTAATCAGGCGTACCGATTTTTCTCCAGTTTCTGCCATCGAACAATTTGACAGCAGCTATTAATTCTTTATCCTGCTCATAAGAAGCAGGACGTGAATATTAATCATTGCTAGTAAAAACTAAAACGTGAGTCCATTGAGCATAAAGTATAAACACAATATTACTGACCTCTTCCTCTGTCCAGCCTCCTTTTGTTGATCTTCGAGTGGGACCTGTAATCCTCCTGAAACGCACAGAACAACCATGGTTTAGAAGAAATTATATATTTATATTAATATGGGAAAGTCAAAATAAACCAGAATCATTGATTAGCAAAATTGGAACTTTTCTTTGTGGGCTGTTCCAATGAAAATTCCTGTCATATATGAGGAAAAAAAGAGAGAATGGATTTTTTTTTGGAAAGGAAAGTGAATCATTAGGTGACAGACAGACCCTTGAACAGAAACTGGATTGGGATTTGAACCCTTTAGAGAATCAGAATTAGTCTGCTGTTCAACCGCCTCGACCATGATCCCTCTAACTCCAAATTTTTTAAAAGAAAAACAAAATAAAAGAGAAAGGAATCAAAGAAGACGCAATTCAATATTTAACCAATGCGTTAATGAAGCTTCCTGTTCTAATCAGAAGAAGAAAATCAACAAATCAACTTCCATGTTTAGTTGTCTGATGCAAGGGTTAAACAGAGAAAAAAAGAAAACAGAACAACCGAGTAAATAAGAAAGAAAGAAAAGCAAAATCAGCGGAAACGTTATCTTTTTTGGCAAAAGAAGGAAAACCCAAAAAAGAAGAACAACACTTGGTATCGTAACGGCTATACGAAACAAGTAAAACCAAACAGAACAAAACAAACAAAAAAAGCGAAAACGGAAAGAAAGGTAAAACAGAGAGAAAGCAGAGGCTTGTGTAATGAGAAGAACAAGAGAAGTGACAAAAGTAAGAGATGAGATAAAGATATGGAGAGAGAGAGATTGTTCCGCGGCAAAAGGGAAAATTTGATGAATGATGCATCCATAGTCCAAAAGGGTTTGTTGGCTTGGTTTCCTGCTCTGTTGGGACTCTAGTTCAAGGAAAATTGAATTCAAGTTTCAATTCAGTCTCCATCTCCACCTCATATACACCCTCCAAAGCTTACAAATATATACAAACCTCCATCTCTCACACATACATTAGTGCTCAAAGGTTAAATTTGTAAAAACATATTTTTAAATATTTATAACCAAAATTTTAAATTATATATTTTTAATATTAATTTAGAATAATATATTTTTTTTATATTTTAATCATTTCAGATTAAATAATTCAATTTTATTGAAAAATACTCTAAAAAAATGAATTTTGTTGTCTTCTTTTTCCTTATATTTGATATTATTGAGATGGAACTAATACCAATCTCATACATGCTCACCAGCACTTGGAAATATGCACCAAAGTTCTAATTCAGGTATGTCAAATCCTAGCTATTAATTGCCCCTCAAAGATGACAATCAACCAAGTTTAGCTCAACTCCATAAAGTTATTGCATTATAATATATGCAAGTACTCGTAGCATTATAATATATGCAAATACTCGTATCATTCGACTATAACTTGACAGATTTATTACCCTCATGAGGCCACAAATGCTCGGTTTCCATCTATTTATCTATACATAATCTTGTTCCTTGTCTTGACTTGTTCTTGTGCAGTTTAGTCTGTCTTCAATTTTCATTGTGTAGTCCTACATATTGTACTATTCATAACCTGCTAGATTTCTAGCTTCAGGTTGCTGATCCTTGCCAATATGAACACAAAATGTGCTTTCCTTTAATTCCAGATTCGTTCATCACAGTAGGCAAAAAAGAACCGAGTTCACGCATGCAGTTGCATTCTCACTGCCTCTATTAGTAAGATATACGCTATATTCATCAACTTTCAGGCTTTTTCTTCAGCTTATATAGTTAACAGAGAGGTTCAGAAAAGGGAAAGTGAAGATCTTGTAGCCGAAAAACAACCTTCAAATCTGCCTGGCATTTGCTTTTCCACCTGAACCTCTTTCGAATTTTATTGCCAGCCTTCCGTTTGCACATCCTAGGCCATAATCTGTCCACAGAAGTGGAATCTAGCAGATTCAATCTAAGAAATCAGGCCCAAGAATGTTTCAGTCTGATCAACGAGCTAAGAACTTCAACAGCCTGACAAGACATCACTGATTAGTAGTTCCAGAAGATCTGGTTTCTTCGAAATTGTTTTCTGAGATAAATTGAAAGTAGTTCCCTGTAACTCCATTTCCCTTTGTTTGTAAATTCTAAAAATGCCTCTGCACTTGAATGGAAATCCCCTTTACCCAATGCCTCAAACACCAAAGGATCTGTTAAAACAACCGGAGAAGTATCCACATCCATTTTGCTGAGGGCGAAATTCAAGTTCTTTACCAATCTTCTCTCCATATATGCATCAACAACACAGCCATAAGTCACAAGATCAGATGATACCTTATCATGTTTCATGTGTTCTAGGCTCAGATGAAGATCCCAGAATAAAGACATTCTTGAGAAGGCCAGAGATCTTATATTAAATGTTGTAAGATCAGGGTGAAAACCAGCTTCCAACATTCTTAAAAACTCCTTCTGCAGGGTTTTCATTTTAAAATTGGCAGCATAAGACAACAACAGAAGGTTCCATATTAGATTTCCAACATCTTTCCTATTGAGTCCAACATCTCTCAAGAACTCCCCAAGCCTGTAAAGTTTCCTCTCCCTTAAATATGCAAGGGATACAGATCGAATTCCTCCTCTATCTATGAGATGTCTAGACCTTTTAAGGCGACTATAAGCGGATTCCATCTCGGCCAAAGAACCATGAATGCTATAATATCTGATAAAGGCATTCCCTGTTAAATGATCTACAGGGAATCCCCTCAAGGCCATCTCTCTCAAGGCATTTTCCATCAACTCAAGTTGTCCTCCCTTACCAAAACAAGATATTGCAAGGGAGTAGACCTCCTGTAACAATGTGAAATTGCTATAACTCAGCTGGTCCAGAATCTTATTCACTTCATCAAAATGCCCCCACTTACCATAAGCATCCATTAACCTGGAAACTATTTCAATACTTGGTACATGACAAGTATTAAGCATTTCCTCCCATATAGCTTGTGCTTGAGGAATGAGTCCATTATCAGCATAAGAAAGCATGATAGCTGGAAGCGTAGGTTTGTCGAATCGAAAGCCTCGAGATTTCATCTCCAGTACAAGTTCATGAGGCACTATTTTCCTGTGTAAACTTTGTAATAAGCGCTTGCCGGAGACATCTTGATCCTGTTTCACAAGCAATATAAACTGCATAAACAAACACTAATAACAACAAACTTAAAAGTTTAGAATTTTGTATCAAACGTACAAGACCCAGTTCACAAATCAATGCAGAAAACATAAAAATCCACGGGAACAACTCAATTAGAGATCGAAAGTGACTCCAAAGTAGATAACCTTCCGGGAACAACTGAAGACCCATCGCCTCCTACCCTCTTCAGGACGCCCTCCGAGATAAAGTGGAAGTAAACTTCCTTGCACAACCGCTGACCGTACCTCCATTTCGTTGTTTCTTCTTCTGCTCTTTACAACCAACAATCCAAGTCCGGTTATCGTTATCCACCAACTGGGCTTTACGGGGCCCAAATGGTTGGAAAGATAAGGCCCATGACCGATATCCTTACGTTCACTATTTATCTTCCTGTAATTTTACTGTATTGTTTCTTGTAAGAGAAAAAAGAATTTGTATTAGGTCTATTCTGTTCTAATTTTGAAAAGGTAATTTAGGGTTTCTGATTGTGATCCATTTCGAACAAAAATGGGAGGAGACCATGGAGGTGGAGGAGGAGGAGATTTCAGGGCGAAGGTATGGAGTATGCCCGGAGGCCCAAACTGCAGGCCCAAACATTGGCGCCGCAACACGGCCATCGCCTTTGTTGGACTTTTCCTCGTCTGCATCCCCATCGCCATGAAATCCGCTGAGCTTGAGGTATTTCCTCTTTCTCTCGTTGTTAACACCAGCGATTAGTTCGATACTTAGCCATTAGATATTGAAAGCTTCAAATGTTAGGACCTGCTTCCACTTTGATCATTGGATGAGTTTGTTCATTCAGTGAGTAAATGTTGGATCTTTGAAGATATCTACTCGCCCGATCTAAATTCCACTCCATTTTACTTATTTTGTGAAGTCTGCTCTCAATTGCTTGCAGAAATTCTCACCTTTCAAGTTTTAACTCTTAACCCGTTGATTTCTTGACCGAATCACTTAAAATTATGATTTTGCAGGTTTTAGTTCTGTAGGTGGGGATCATTGTTTTCCAATGAATGATTATAAATTCGATTCTTATTCCTAGACGACCCATGTATTTGTTTGTTGTCATCTCCAATTAAATTGTTCTTGAAGACAAGTGTAACAATTGATCGAGCATTTCTTCCTGAGCCATCTTTTTTTTGTTTTTTTTGTTGATGGCGAAAACTGAGTGAAGAATGCGGTCCATTTGGCTTGTCTCCTTCCCATGGTTGTTCTTGAAAAGAGAAACAACATGATGATAGATATTTTTCTCAGGAAAGGAAAGTTGATTTCATAAAAATGGTAAAAATTTTGGTATTTTTTTACTGCAAGCGATGCACCTCTCGACCATGTTTAAGGATCTAGATGTGGGGTGGTGGGTTCATTTCTGAATTGTCCTCGGAGATTGCATTATAAATTGTAAAACCATTTCTTTCTATCTGTTAAAGATCAAAACATCTTCATGGTTTCTAATTGCTGCTGCAATTGTTTGATAACATGTGCACTTGTTATGGTTTCAAAGTTCAATGTAAAGCCACACTTTGCATAGTAATCGTATTACATATGCTCTTTTGTCTGTTGGACTAAACATAAAATGGTCATATGTTCTCAAGGTTTGTGTCATCATGGGCGTACTTATGATAGACGGATTTCGTAGCAAGATCTGATATTTTGTCCGTCTTAAGTTTTAGATTTTTCTCTTTTGAGGTCGAGAGGAGCAAGAAAGTGGATGCCTACCCTGCGTCTCCCTCGTTAGCGGGAAATGAACATACAACTGTTGAACGATCTAGCAGTTAGAAAACATCAGAATGTACATGCTATAACCAAGAATAGGAAAATGTCATTAGAAAGAACAGATAATATCTCCTAAAACCAAAGCTGCTTTGGATCAACTTATCCAACAACATTGTTAGATCTTCTATTTTGATGTTGAAAGCGGATGCATAACCAGGACTTGTATTGTTCATGCATCATTGGTATAATTATGAGCATGAAATGGCAGACATAGCTGAAACGATGTGGGTTTTTTGCTGCAGCAACGGCCACATCATCCTGTTCGCCCGATACCATCACAGCTCTGGTGCAAGAACTTTGGTACTAAAGATTACAATGACGTGAAGTGACTGGAGAAACCATATTGATGTATGCTTGGACCTTGGTAAAAGGCATCTTTTGATTGAAAATTTGAGCGAGACTTTAGCTCAATGATGCTAGAATAAGATTTGAATCTACAACTTTAAGGACTGGGGCATTATCTTGATTATGCTGTTTATAAGTTTCTGCTTGTTTCTGTCTCCAGATAACTGTCGAAATGAGATTTATAGTTTTGGTTTGCAGGTGCAAATGCAATATCAATTTGGTTTGGTTTAAAACTTTAATATGAAAATTGAATTGATCTGAAAATTAACTTGAAAAAACCGGATTATATTCGGTTTGCTTGATTTTGAATAAGACATAAACAAAGAAAGTTAAAATTCCACCTTCAAAATACTTTAATATGTATATTAATTAAAGAATCATATAATTAATTTTATGTACATGGCAATAGATTAATTTTCTGATAAAAAAAATATGAATATTTTTATTGTTATGTTAAATATTTATAAATTAAATTAAGTCGAAATCTAAGTGTAGTAGTAAAACAATTCAAATGACTTGATTTAGTTAGTGGTTGTGGGATTAGGTTTCCAAATAAGGAAGAAAGTTATATTTCTAGATTTGAATATTATGGTGTGTTGGTTGGATAATTCCATTTGGAAAGCAAATTCCAAAGAGATGGCTATGGTGCTTCGAGTGAACATCAATTGAAGTGGTAAGTGGACGATCGGCTTCTGTTTTCCGCAGGAGTTCAAAAAGATAAAAAAAAAAAAGAAGTCTTTGGAGCCGATGGGTCTAAAATTCCTCCCTCGAATCTAATTCCGTTTGAACCCAAATATTCCATTCCCATGCCCTCTCTCACTTCTCTTTAATTTTTACTCCATAATTTATTCAAATTTCTGCCCTCCATAAATCCCACATCGACAATTCCTAATTTAACTGCATCAGACCATCTCATAAATACAACAACAAACACTAGTTTTCAGAAGCCCTTTCTCAAAAAGCATCCATTATCTTCAGCTATTACACACAAGCATATAATTTCCAAAAAGGTATGCTTTCATCTTTATACCATGAACCTTATTTGTTAATTAATCTCATCCACGTTCCACTAAATTAATTAATAAATATTATTTTTAAAATATATTCTAAATTCAATTTATAATACAATGGTCAAACCACTTTGACTGGGATCCACACGGTAACTTAACCTCGCCCAGCCAGCTGCACCTTGCAACTGCTTTTTTAAATTTTAGTTAATTAATTAATAACAATGTTAAATGAGATATTTAATTACCAGATGAAAATAATGTTACATTAGTATAAATTTCACTTTATTTTACTAATAAATTAATTAATAAAAGATTAAGGGCTAAATAGACTATAATAAAAGTATAGAAGCTTAATAAAATAATTACATAAAATCCAGGGGTCGAATAATATTTTTTTCATGAGATGATCCCCAGTGAAATCATTGACAAGTTACCTTAAAAATCCTATAATAAGTCATGGTACGACTTTTAATACCCAAATTCCCACCACTCGGAGTAACCTCTCCTTTTCAACATTGAACCGGTCTATCATCCATCGGACCGGAAATATTCCACTTCCAATTTAATATTGGTAGTTCGGCCTTAAATCAAGTGTTGACATCCCAACAACAACTTTATTAAATTCATTTTATGCCCTTATAATTTCATTTCATTTAATTTAATTTAATTATTAACCTCATTTTTTAATTTTTAATTATTGTAATTTAATTATTTTAATTGATTTAGTTTAAAATTTTCATAGACTAATGCTGGCCGTACCCGAGAAATTATAAATGAAAGCAGGACAAAAATGGAATACTGATAAGTTAAGGGGCAAAACTGAACTTTATTCCTGTCCACGTGCTTGGTACCTTGACTTGTTTTGCCCGGGATTCCACCGGGCAGCCTTCGCTCACCATTCGCCTCCATAAATTGGGTACATTCTCTATCTGACCGACAATATCGGGCAGTTATAACTGCCCTTCCTTTCTCGTCTCTAAAATCAGCTTCCACTGTCACTGGCCTGTTCACAGACCATAAAGCAGGAAAGTCGCCAAGGTTATTATTCTTCGCATGGAGCCAAAATTAAAAAAAAATTGATAAGAAAGTTCTACCTTTAAATAACGCGAAGCTTGGACTGTTTTTCACACAGCAGCATCACTTCACTATCCGATCGAAAGCAAAATGATGCTTTAAAGCGATAGTTCCTTTTCGTAGAGTAGATTTATTATCATTATTATTTTCTAAAATATTTTTAAAGTTAGATCTTGGATTGTTTGGCTACGGAATGTGGAAACTTGCTCGATTTGCTGCTTCTCGTTGCCGATCACGGTGGTTTTCGACTGTCGCTATACCTGGTCCATGTATTGTTCACAAGCGTGGCGCTGATATTCTCCACGATCCTTGGTTCAACAAGGTCAATTATGATTGTTAGACATTTTATTTTGTTTTTGTTTTTATAGAAATTTTTAGCTCTTTGCTTAGTAATGTTGTTGCCTGCATAACGTTGTATATGTTTAACATTATTACATTTTTTGCTTAATGATTGTTGATTTTCTTCCTGGTCTTGGAGATATTGCTGTGCTTTAAATAATGCGTGTAAAAATGTTATGCTCTGAAGTGCTTATTAATTATGAATTTCTTTGCTCTCTCTATTAGGACACTGGTTTTCCGTTGACCGAAAGAGATCGACTAGGGCTGCGTGGCCTCCTTCCACCTCGTGTTATATCATTTGAGCAGCAACATGCTCGTTTTAGTAAGTTTTAGTTCATATTTTGTTCTACTTCGTTTAATCTAAGCTGATTTTGTTTTGGCTGTACCGGGAATTCATGTACGTCTCTGCCTTATAAACCATTACTTAGCAAATTACTCTTGAGTGCCAATTTTGACCAGTTTGATTTCTTGTTTATGCTTGTTATAGTGGCTGGAAAGTTCTGGTTCAGAATATATTTCTGGTTAATTGTTGCTATGGCACGTGTTGCTTGCGTGTTTTTAGCAATTTGGTAATCACCAGACAGTGATACGTTTTCATATTTTGGTTTATCAGTGGAGTCATACAGATCGCTGGAGAGAAATACTCACGGACAGCCAGATAGAGTTGTATCATTAGCAAAATGGAGAATTTTAAATAGACTTCATGACAGGAATGAGACATTATATTACCGAGTAAGTTGTTTAGTAAATATTTGAGCCAAATATATTAAAAGTTACGGTTGAAGTATATTGAAAGTAGGAATGACTTTGGTACCTTTACTTTGCCAGGTACTTATGGATAACATCAAGGATTTTGCTCCTATAATATACACTCCAACAGTAGGCTTGGTGTGCCAAAATTATTCAGGTCTATTTAGACGTCCACGGGGAATGTATTTTAGTGCAAAGGATAAAGGAGAGATGATGTCAATGATCTATAACTGGCCAGCTGAACAGGTATTTCATATAAATCTTACACCGAGTGCTGCAGAAGACACACTATTGCCCTTTTACTTTTTTTCGTGTAGAATGATGGTAGCATGTTACAATCACTGTTATCAGCTTAGGGTGCCTTTTCATTGTGTCCGAGATAGCATAAGATTTTGATATGATTGAAATTAATAGTTATTTGTATAATAGGAGCAAACTTGTATTACAGAACTTGAGGTACTTCAAGTTGTAACAATTGTCAAGTTACTTCAGGTTCATTTACATGAGTAAGCATGTGTTACCATAGGCTAAGTGAAATGATTTTTTTGTGCATGTGGTACTTGGCCATTGCGCTGTAAGCATGCCATAAGAGCACTCCGAGTAAATTGTGGATGGTTTACTTTTTTAATCTATATTTCTGAAATTATAGAGATAGTGTCCTTCTGAACTTACAATGAATGCATCCCATTTAGATTTCTTCTTTATTTTGCAGGTGGACATGATAGTTATAACAGATGGTAGTCGTATTCTTGGCTTAGGTGACCTTGGTGTTCAAGGTATAGGCATACCCATTGGAAAGCTCGATATGTATGTGGCCGCTGCTGGTATCAACCCACAGAGAGTATGTCTTCTTCTATCCCTCTCTAAAAGGTCCTTTCCTTCTGTATGTATACAGTTATGTCATTTGCTTTTCATATGCATAAAGTCATGATAGGATGCACTAGGATAGTTCCCTATGGTTGCTTATTGGTTACCAATACTATAAACTAGAATCTTACCAGTTTTTGTATAAGTATATCTGCTCTTGTACTTGTTCTTTTGAGATGACGATGTGTCATTAAGTCTTCCAGATTATTTATTCTTTAACTGTTTTCTTATTTCTAATATTCTAGGTTTATTTGCTAATCATGTTTAACTCACTTTATTCACCAATTATTAACAGATACTCCCAGTTATGTTGGATGTTGGTACAAATAATCAAAAGTTACTACAGAATCCTCTTTGTGAGTAAAGTGTTGCACGTATTTTTTCCTTATCTAAACACTTCTCATTTTCTTGGTGAATATGGGTATTGCATCACATGCTTTCTTGAAATTTTCTTTTCAGAAAACGTTATTTGGTAATATTTTCAAAATATTTTTTTCTCTTTGACAGATTTAGGACTCCGGCAACCTAGGTTGGAAGGAGAAGAGTACCTCTCTATTATTGATGAGTTCATGGAAGCTGTTTTCTCACGCTGGCCCAAGGCTATTGTACAGGTCTGATTATTTATAAAAGAAAGAAAAGCCACCTTTTGTATTGAGAGGACTTGTTGCATGCCATAACTTTTTGCTTTGGATTATCTTATCAGTTTGAGGATTTTCAAATGAAGTGGGCATTTGAAACACTGGAAAGATATCGGAAAAGGTTTTGCATGTTTAATGATGATATACAGGTTAGTTTGGCTATCTCATATTGCAGCTTTCTGTGTACTGTAATGCAGTGAACCTTAAAATTTCATGACTTCCCCGCCTGCAGTTAAGGCAGCTAGCACTTACTTCATTGCTTGTAGGGAACTGCTGGTGTTGCACTTGCAGGATTGCTGGGAGCTGTGAGAGCCCAAGGGCGACCATTGTCTGATTTTGCAAAACAAAAGATTGTGGTAGTTGGTGCTGGGAGGTACTGGCAATTGCAATGAACAGGTTTTGATGATTTACATGCAGACAATTTTCTAATGCTTTTGAATTCATTTTAATGCTTCCAGTGCTGGGCTTGGTGTCCTGAGTACAGCTGTACAGGCTGTTTCAAGGATGTCTGGAAACAGCGAAGCAGCTGCAAAGAACTTTTTCCTGCTTGATAAAGATGTAAAGCTTTACACTTGTCGCTTCCTGTGCAGGAATCTTATCCATGCGTAGCATGTGTTTTAAAATTGATTTTATGAATTATATATGTTAGCTCTCTATATTCTTAGCTTCGTCTTGTCACGAAAATTCTGTACTTTGTGAAGGTTTGAAAGGGAAACATGTAATTTCAGTTTTGACCTTACTGTATATTCTTATTGATGCATGGAAATGCTGTACTTTTATATCATTTGATTTTCTGTTGTCTGATTTTTTTTTGTTGTCTCTCCATATTCATCTTATTTTTTATTATTTAATTTGAAGGGTCTCATCACAGAAGAGAGGAAAAATATTGATCCAGCAGCAGCACCATTTGCTAAATCCTTAAAAGCTATAGAGGGACTAAGGGAAGGAGCTAGTTTAGTTGAAGTGGTAAAGCTCTTGGCTCTGGACAGCCTTAATGATTACAAGGCTGAATTTTATTTTGTGAAGAAAATTATTTTTCTTAATCTAATAGTTATTTTCGTACTCATAAAGTCGTTCTATTTTTATTTTTTGGATTCTCATGATAAGAGGCAAGGTTGCTCAGAACTGAATGTTTTCAGGTTAGAAAGATAAAGCCCCATGTGCTTCTTGGTTTATCTGGAGTTGGTGGGATCTTTAATGAGGAGGTAAAATCCTTATTCATGATTTATGATTTTCTTCTTCCTGCATAGTAGTTGGTAAGGTAACTGATAAACCAGTATAAGTGGTTAAAAACATATATTGCCATGATTGGTTGTGGTTTTTTCACTTTAAGCTCTTCTTCTCCTAGCATGCATGCTTCAACAAATTTAGTTTCTGGGAAAATTAAATAATTATAAATAACTTCTCTGCAGGTATATATATGTTTTTGAAAAAAGCTTTTCATTTCTCTCTTGCAATCTTTCGTTGCTTCTTCAGCTAATCTATGCTTCAGGAGGAGTGTAATATATTTGTTCCTGAGACAGTGAATAATCAGTTTAGACGTACACACATATGCATAATTCAGATTAGTTACTGATTGCTTCCACTTATTTGTTGTCTAGTAATTATTAGCTTTCTTTTTTATTGTTTCTGTTAGTTACTTGTACATCTCAATGATTTCGTTGCTGATAGATTGTGTTGGTTTCTGAATCAGGTGCTGAAGGCCATGCGTGAATCTAGTTCAACCAAACCTGCTATTTTTGCTATGTCTAATCCCACAATGAATGGTTTGTTTTGGCAAGTTCCAAGAGCTTCCACTATTTATGATGGCAATTCATTGTCATTGTTGACATTCTTTTAATTCTCTGGAACAGCTGAATGTACTGCTGCTGACGCATTCAAGCATGCTGGAGAAAATATAGTTTTTGCAAGTGGAAGCCCATTTGGAAATGTTGATCTTGGTATTTTATGTTCTCACTACTATCCTCTTCTTTGGAGTCTTTTGACAACATATGATGAAAGCAACCATTGAGCATCTTAAATTGGGAAAAACGAGAGTCCCGTAAGCTGTGGTGTACTAAGTTTTGATCTTTACTTAAACTGCACATAAGAGACCTTCTATTTTCATTGAACTTGATACCTTGGTCCATTGTATAAAGAAAGGTCCCACACTTTGTAGTTGTAGTGGCAACACCGCATAATCAAGGAAAGGCAATTCAAAGTCTTTTTGTTAAGCCTTAACTAGGGCTTGAAATTCTTTGTCGCACCATGATGGTTTAGATTGCTCACCTCAAAAGTGACATGTTCGCAGGGAATGGAAAAGTTGGGCATGTAAATCAAGCGAATAATATGTACCTCTTTCCTGGGTTTGTATAATCTTCTCATTCAACTCATGAATTTTTGTCAGCTATGCCTAAATGAGCAATAATTTATATGCATTTTGTTGTATTATCAGGATTGGTTTGGGAGCTCTTGTATCAGGTGCACGTTATATATCTGATGGAATGTTGCAAGCAGCTGCTGAATGGTATGGACATAATATTTTCCCACTTGTTTCATTGCTCTCTCATGAAATTGTTTCTTATTTTCGAACAAGAATAGCTGAAGTGAACTTGAGAAATATGTCCAATGGCCATGAAAAATTGAAAATCAGTTTAGATATATGAATCCGCAGTGAGGGCTGGATGCTAACATTATACTTTTCTTTCCTGTCCCTCTTTTATTATATATTACTGATGTATTTCTCATATTTACGGTTGACTGATATTCAATAATATGGTTTTGGATTTTATAGTGACTTATTACTGCATGCTTATGTATTTTGATATTCTATAATTTGGTTTTGGATTTTATAGTGACTTATTACTGCATGCTTATGTATTTTGATATTCATACCTTGATCTTTCAGAAAACTAACAGGAAAATCATATAGATCACTTTAGATATTTAAAATAAATGATGTCCAAAAAAAATCTAAAACAAGAACAAGAGAGTTTTACTTATGGACTCATGTTTCTTCTATAAGACAATGTGACTTGAAATCTTGTTTATTTCAGCCGTTGATTGCTAACATGATTTTACTTTGCAGCCTTGCCTCTTACATGACAGATGAGGAAATCCAGAATGGCGTATTATATCCCTCTATTGATAGGTAAATCTTGTTCGCTGTTAGCGACTACAATAATTTTCTGTTCTTAAGTTGTAGGTGGTGAGAAGGTAGTTTATTTTCGTGCTTTCAAATAGGTATAGATTAAAGCTTTCAGTTTAAGTTTTTATGTAGTTGGTATGCTTATTTTGCCCCGGGCTTGCTGGTAACATGTCAAAATCACAGAAGACCGACACTTCCATCTTAGATTTCTTTCTATATGTAAACATGCATCATGGTTCTGTTCTTCTGTCCATTATTATGAAAGTTGTGTGACCGTATATGATGCAGTATCCGACACATTACAGCTGAGGTTGGTGCTGCTGTGCTACGAGCAGCTGTAGAAGAACGTCTGGCAGAAGGATATGGTGATGTTGGCTCCAAAGAACTCAGGCACATGTCGAAAGTATGTTATGATTTCACCATCATTAAAAAAAAAAAAAATTTGCTTTTTATCAGGTGAAAATGACTGAAATTTTGCATTGCCGAACATGAACACATCTCTCAGGCTCAACCGTAAATGAATCAAGTAGAAATAGCCGCTATAGTTGATGGTTTACTTACAAGCCTATACTTTTAAATGGGGTACTAGTGATTAGATAAGTATAGGTTATGGTTATAAGAGTAACGACGGACTTGCTACTAATTTAGAATAAACTCGATTACCAGTGTGACTATGGTTAATCGGCTTGTCCTAGGTGTATATATAGATTATTTAAAAGTAACCGACGCCGGATAATCTATGTATATCAACTCTATGAAAATTTGGTGGTTACTTGTGTGATTTGTGATGCAGGAGGAGACGGTACAACATGTGACTTGCAATATGTGGTTCCCAGTTTATAGCCCGCTTGTTCACGAGAAGTAAAATAAGGCTTCTCCTTCTTCCTTCGATTTCCTTTTAAGTTGTAGGTTATTTTTCTGGCAAAACTGGGCATGTAACTGTTTCATCTATATACCATATTCTTTCTTTGATGTTTTCCTGAACTCGTAATTTGCCAACTTGAAAGCAAATAAATGAGAAACAGGAACCAATAAAACCCTCTCGTACTTTCTATTGTAGCTGATTTGCTTGCAGTATGATCTGCCATTGACAAATCGATCCGTGTATATGACCTGGAGAATTTGAGGTAGTTCTGTTCTTGGTTATTTTTGTCTGGGATTTTATCTACGAGCAGCTTATAGTTGCGTCGAAATATATCCAACTATCTCAGCTCATTTTACCTTGTTTTATTGGGAAAAAGCATTTTCTGAGAAAGATCTTCACCCCGGTTGAAGAAACCAACCAGAAAACTCCATCAGTTAGCCACATATGGATCAAACACTACTGTTCAATTTCAAATTTGGGTTAATTGAATTGGACCCTATGTAGCAGCAACTTTTATTTAGTATTTTTATATAGTTGAGGATATTATTTTTCCTTTGGTGGCATAATTTTGATATTAATATCATTTTACATGGAATAATTGATTAACATATTGGGATTGCCATATGCTTGTTTATAACAATCAGTTACGTAACGGCGGTTAGAGTTTATCAAACAAGATCTTGATCCACTTACATAGGGTTTGTGGAGGTTTTCTAGTTTTCTAGTACCCGAAGAGGAATCACTTGTCAGCTAAAATTCAAAATTTAAGATAATTTATGAACAAAAATTAAATGAAAATCAGTTGGAATTGTGAAGATAGGTGATTATGCCTGTCGTGGCAGTCTGGTGTCTGGAAGTTCCACAGAATCCTTATTAATATCATCAACAAACCGTTTAAAATAAAAATAGAACGATGCAAAATTCATTAAACTTGGCATAAATGGGAAAATCCAAGAACAAGTTTGTGATCAGATCACAACAAAACAAAATATTGTTGAACATAAACTTCATCTGTTTACAAAAATGAAACTTCAGACCAATTCATAGTAGAACTTAACCATGCGAGAATGCAATACCTTCAGACTGGCTTTCTCATATTCCTTAAGCGTCAGGATTTGCCGTCTCCTCCTCTGCTTGGTCAGCCGTCTCCGGAGGTGGTGTCGACGAGGCAGAGCCATGCCTCTTATGCGAAGCCGCCTGAAGGATGTGGTTGTAGCTTCCTTTCTCCATGAAAAGCCTAGCAAAGTGATGCTTGCAGTAGAGGACTCCATCAAGAGCAGCATAGGATGAATGTGTGAGAGGACATCCTCCATGAGCACACCTGAAGCATGTCTTGTGAAAACACTCCCCTTCCATTGTCACCTACATCATCAACCATTTGCTGGTAATTTATAAGCTGTTTTTTTCTTGAATTCATCACCCAAAAATGGAACTGAGACCCCCTTTTACATGCTTTCTCATGTTCTTTCAGAATGCGGTTTAACTTGAACATAACTATTTGGAGTTCAAACCGAGTCTAATACCATAAATTAGAACTCGAACTGGGTCTTTATAGAATTGTCGAGAAAGTGAACAACGCTTTTCAGGGTTTAGTAAAGGTTTACTGTCAAGTTCGAGAAGATTTAATGTATATTTAATATGAAAATCCAATATGTGATTATCGATTTTGTAACTATCGGTTAAGAAAATGCAGGATAAATAGCATATCATACACATTGAAATTGAAGAGTTGAAACCAACCTTCTCCAGAGGATAAACTGTTTTCCCACAGGCAGAACATTTGTCCTGAGTTCCAGAGAACATGGAGGAGACTTTGCTGGGGGGTGCCCTAGACTTCAACAAATGTCAAAGAAACATTCTTGTTTTGTCAGTTATGAGCACATGAATATAAAAACATCAATCTACCTCCCCTGAAAGAGATTCTTCCATCAGATTTGCCCAAGCATCCCTGGCTATTGCAGGGATAGAACATACATACAGGTAAAACATTAATAAAACAACCTTTACTTTTTCGAAAGACACTCTTTCCATTGTCTCTAACTGGAGACCCGCAAGCAACCAACCGTAACCGAACACATGTTGGTTGCTCTCGCTTCTTGTTTAAATATGCCATAAGAATATAAGTTTGTAGGGATCATGAACGTACCGAGTCATTTTGCTTCTCAGTCCTGCCTGCAAAAGTTTGGCATAAAACATGTTCGTTTTACTAGCGGGATAACATATTCCATGGCAGAAAAAATTGCAGCAGAAAGGAATTGGAGATCAGACAAAGAAAGACAAAAGAAAAAGAAAGAAAGAAAGAAAGAAAGAAAGAGGGATGCCTGATTGAAAATTCTTTCTGAAATCACCAGATTCCTTGAAAAGTTGCTCAAAATGTGCCTTGCAGTAAAGGACTCCATCCATGGAGGAGTAGTTGCTCATCTGAAATGCACAAGGTTGTCAATCATCAACCCCACAATATTAAACATGACAAAATAAACGAACGAAACATATACTTATGTAATATATATATATATATGCATATACCGCAAGAGTTCCTTTGCAATGGCTGCATTTGAAGCAAGATTTATGATAAGGAACCCCTTCAAGAGATAACATATCAACAACATAAACAGTCTTGTCACATGCATTGCACTTGTCAAGAGTTCCTGTGAAGGCCATTCTTTTATGGTATCTTTCTGCTTTCAAACCAAACAACGATAATAATAAATACCCTTCAAGTCGAGAAATATTCAGAATCAAACAAAAGTTGAACAAGAACAAAAGCTTCTGGCCGGTCGGACCAAGTCTTTGTTGCGTCAAAACAAAAGACAATATGAAATATTATGAGAGAAGTAACAGATTTATTTGCATTAGAGTGGGGCAGATGATTGGAGAGGAGAACGGGATGTCCAATGCCCTAAAAGTGGACGTTAATCTGGTGGGAATAGAGTGAAACCAGGTGGGTGCTCTTGACCTCTTCCTTATCTAATAAAGTTTATTATGAAAAAGTTTTGGATCCAATTCTCTCTTGAAAAATGAATGGAAACCAACTGTTTTGTGATTGTGGTCGTTAGGTTAGGTACCAGACAGCCATTTTCTAGTTCTGATTAATAACCTTTTAGCTGCCAATTGTCATGTCACGCATCGCAAAGGGAGGTAAATAGGATGTATTAAGATGCTTTCATCCCACGTCCAAAGTTTAACATAAGATTTGACATTTCCATTCAAAAAATAAAACCAGTCTAAATTTATTGTATTCATATTTATTTATAATATGAAATTTTATAAAACGCGATTTCAATATGTTATCATATTAATGAATGACTTTCTTCATCTTGATAAAATATGTAAAATGGATAATTGAGAGTGGATGGAGAGTAATAATCACATTTTTATTTAACTGATAAATTGAAGTGACAGGTCATCAGAATGTAGTATTTTTCAGGAAAGCTTGAGAGGGTCACACTACACTAGTCATGGAGGCAGAACAACTTTCTGAGACAGAATCATGTCTGAGATGGTCTTTCCATGCCGGTCAATCCTCCGAGAGCAGTTGACACCACCATCTAGGATGTTCCGGACGACAACATTCAAAGACTGGATTCCTCTGACTTGATATATTTCTACGCTAACATGTTCATCGATCCATTTGTTTCTGGTCGATAAAGCATCCGAGTTAGGAAATGAAGATGTGTTTAAAAGAGCAGAGACAGCTTCCTTTACCCATTCTGGTGTAATGACAAGCTTCAATCTTTCTATATCAGGAAGGAAGTGTGGAATGATGGAAAAGTTAAGGTCATTTCCTTTGTCTCCCGCTCTGCTATGGGCTACAGTATATAGTGGAATCTTCTGGCCTGGTGGAGCTGGAGAAGTTTTGAGTTCTATGAAAGAATCAACTTTGTCAGTTTTAATGAATGGTGGAACAGTAGATTCTGGCATGGATCTGTTCCTTTTTTCAGCTAAATTTATATCTTCTGTGCACTTTATTCCAGTCCTCCAGAAAACCTGTTCTCGCCTAACCTGATACCAGAATGAACTTATCTTCTTATCTTTTTTCTTCTTCCTCTACAGGGCGATATATTTTCAAAACACGACGTAATATTGATAGCGTAATTGGATAAGAAAGATAAGCTGAGGGATTACCAACTGTTTCTGGAGAACTATTTCTTTCTTGTAACCAGTGCTGCATCAATCATCAAATAAATAAATGGTGAAACACATTCCATCAGAAACATGATGCTGGTTTAATAGTTAAAGAAGGAATGGCATGGAACAGGAATTGACCTGATGCCGCCACCACCGGCTGGTCCATTTGTATATAAAGCTGTAAACTCTTTTGTGAATACCACAGCATGCTCCTTCAGCTTGAAGAGTCCGTCCATGCGCAACCTTATGTCTTGAAAAGCAGTCCATGATGAATTGTTATCACTAACATTACTTGCCTTCAGGCTATCAACTCCAATAATATATGACACTATATTACAGTTAGCGTCAGGGCATACTTCTTCCATCCATGACCTGATAAGTAGTTAAAGAGCGGATTGATGCATAAAGTTGCTTAACGTAAAAATAAGGCATCTTTTAATATGAGAAATGCCGCACTAATTAAATTTAACATATCCTTATGAATAATGACCTGACTAGATATTCCGCGGCTTTGGCACGTGTCACACATTCATACCCTCCGTAAGATATTTCACCCCATCCTTTCCAACCACAATCCTGAAGCAAAGAGTCAAACCCAGAAACTCGGTCAAGAATCAAGGAAATGACCGAAATCAACTTCCAAGTGGTTAAAACTGCAAACATCGCTTTATAAATACTAAAGAGAGGAGGTTCAAGGGTAAAACCAAAGATCTCTGAAATGACATTAAATTTTGGATCTAGAAAGATGATTTTTAAATCACCTGGGGAACCAAGCGCAGGAGTTTATCGGGCACATGATCTAAAGATGGTTTTGCTCCGGTACAGAGAATATGGCAGCTCGACAATGGATGAAATGAGACATCCTGAAAATCAATCACCTTCATTCCAAGACAGCATTTCAGTTCCTTACCCTACCCAGTCCTTGTACATAGCTTAGTTTTCAACGTAAACATAAAACTTTACCACATCAGGAGTGATGTAAGCACGTGGATCCCCAATCTCATAGAGAAGTTGTTGGGAACAAGTACTGAAGTTTAGCACGCCGCCACTTTCCTCTGCCTTTGCTACGCAAACTTGCCCATCAAAACTTATTTCTGCGTAGGGAAGTGACACATCCAGAAGGGACGAGAAAGAGATGTCTCGATATTTGTCCCCTGTTGCAGAGAGAGTGTAAAACATTAAAATCACAACTTCTGGTTCTATTTCAACTGTTTTTTGTAGTTGTGTTAGATAAAATAGAGCAAGCTCACCAGGATGCATGAAGTATCCACCTGTGAGTTGACAACCACACTCTAGCAGGTGACCAGCCAATGAACCTTGAGCTAGCTCCTTCCAGTCATCCCAATTCCAACCCAGTTCATAAACCTAATCGAACTCCAAATTACTCGATTGAAAATAAGTCGCCAAACTACCAGAATGCACAAAAGAAAGAAGGGGCTGTGAGAGGAAAGAATAGATTGGATACCATGGGTGCTAAGAACAAGGCAGCATCAGCAATTCTAGACGTGATAATAACATCAGGTTGATGCTTTTCCAGACATTCAACAATGGGAGCTGCTCCCAGATATGTGCTAATGCCCTTCAGAGAACAGACCCAAAAATTAACATTTAATTCATAAATCAAATTCAAATTATTTGCAAAACTTTCATTAGTAGGAAGAATTGCTTCAGAAATAGTCATCGACGTTCAACATTTATGCAATGAGTTTGATGTAAGGTGATTGCTTCGGGAACATGCAAAGGGAATAAAAATAGAAAAATAAGGGTGACAAAAAGGTTATAGTTATGAACAAATGAACAGAAAAAGGAAGCACAAGCAAGAGATTCTTACACCTTTCATAATATGAGATTCCCCAGGTGGAGAACTTGAACCTGAAGATGGAAAAATATTCTGCACTGAGTTCAAGCAACAAGCCTTTCATAAAAATGTCGATTATTCATTTGTAGGGCAACAAATTATACCTCCCGACTTGTTGGAAGAAACCTCACGAGCCACTGCCACAGAAACAGCAAGCCCCAGATTGCTAGCAACTTGCAGAACCCGATCCTGAGCGCCAAGGGGATCCACTACCCGGAAGAGATCATGAAAAAAAAGATCAAATTAGGATAACAAAGCTTTGAACATGGCATTATAATGATGATGTTACAGGTTCTTACTTGCACCCATGTTAGTTATTATACAGATTCCTCTGTCCACAGCCAAAGGAATTAGCAAACTCATCCAATCTGAGACTGTTCAGCAACGATTGAAAAAAAAGACAGTCTGAATATTATGATCAAATCATACTCTTCTAATTGTTATCAGAATTCCGAAAAAGGAACCATAGAAAGCTAGAACATACTGCGAGAATCAAAGCCATCGCCACCAGACATCATGATCTGATAACGATCAACAAGAGTGCGTTCAGCTAAACATTCAAGCACTAGATAATTCAGATCCTCAACTCTTTGCAGCAATTTAAGAGCTGCTAATGGCCTGTCGCCGCCAAACCCGGCGCCGCATCCTATATACACCTTCTCTCTTCGCCTTGCAGGATTCTTTCTCTGCGATAATTAAATCTTCAGAATCTATTTAATTCAGATTCAAACAACAAGAAAACTAAATTACCTGAAACTAACCAGATTGATTTCGCAATTGCGGACGCCATTCTTGTCTTCGTCTTCCATGGAGAAATTTGCAGAGAACTAATCAAATATTGCTAATTGTAATTAAATAATTAATCGGAAAACAGAAGATTATGGTGGGTCCCACTAGAGTGTCATCTTCTTCTTCTTTTTTTTTTTTATCATTATCCTCTACAAAAAACAAATGATTGACTGGCTGACTTGTCAATCTGATGGATAGCGCAGTCCAGTTTCAGAGCGTGAATCACACTTTCCTTGTCTTGCTTAATCCAAGAACGCAGGGGAGGCCTGTCTGGATTCTAATTCTTCTGTCGAAAAATGGCAACTTTATCATTAGCAACTGGAAACTATGGAAGAGGCAAAGGAAATTGGAACGAAGATGGGATTTTGCTTGAATTTGCTGGTAAAGGTCGTTTTCTGGGTATTGGATTTTTTAGCCATGCTTCGAGGTTGAGAAGGGTAAATAGTTACAGAAGTGTTAATGCAAGAGTAAAGAAATGGAAGAAGCATGATTATCCATGGCCAGATGATATTGATCCTAACATCAAAACTGGACATCTGGGTTATCTTTCAAATTTCAAGCCACTAGCTGAGAAACCAAAACCTGTCACACTTCCTTTTGAGAAGCCATTGATTGATTTAGAAAAGAGAATCATTGAGGTTCGCGGTTTTGCTGGTCCTTCTTTACTTATCTATTCAAGCAAAAAATGGTGTTCGAAATCTTTTAATGGTTTGCTGCAGGTACGTACAATGGCTGATGAAACTGGATTAGATTTTAGTGATCAAATTGGAGCGCTGGAAAGCAAATACCAACAGGTAAATCTAGCTAGTCAATTCTCATGCTTACGAACCTCATAGTTGCCAGATTCATTTCCCTAAACTTGAATGTAAAAAAAAGGAAATAAATTATTATACCAGCAATTGCCTGTGGTTATGTATCTTATGTTCATCTTCTGTTTCAGGCTCTGAAAGACTTGTACACACATTTGACACCTATTCAACGCCTGACCATTGCTAGACATCCCAACAGACCGACAGCTCTTGATCGTATAATCAATATCACCGATAAGGTAAGGTTTAGTTTTCATCAGTTTTCATTATATATTTTTGCCATTATATGGAAATTTATTGTCTGATTTACTTGGTTCTTTTGTCTTGCTTTTCACTTTTGTCTTAGTGGGTGGAACTTCATGGAGACCGTGCAGGTTATGATGGTCCAGCTATTGTAACTGGAATTGGAACTGTTGATGGCAAGAGATGTATGTTCATTGGTCATCAGAAAGGCCGGAATACAAAGGAGAATATTGCTCGTAACTTTGCAATGCCAAATCCTCACGGGTAATTTCACATCTTCTACTTGCAACTTCTAACTCGCTCAGTTCAAAACTTTGCATTGAATTGGATCCTTGCTCTTGTTCTATGTAGCAGAGCTCCTATTAATGAATCTGTAGACCATTTGATTATAGGAGTTCAGATACCATGTCAGTGATTCCAAGAATAGTTTCATATCTCTAGTATTTACCACTGCTAAGCATCATGTCTGGTTTCTTATGAGGACTTGCCACTACTGCTGAAACATCTTTTGCCACCAGCTATAGGAAGGCCTTGCGAATGATGAAATACGCTGATCATCACGGTTTTCCCATAATTTCTTTCGTGGATACTCCTGGGGCCTTTGCTGACCTGAAATCAGAAGAACTTGGTCAGGTTTGAAGAGCATCAGTTTTTCCTCTTATCATAGTTCACATTTTCCTGCATCACCATTGATTAACTGACATCTTCTTCTTTGTTCAGGGTGAAGCAATTGCGCATAACCTGAGAACAATGTTTGGACTCAAGGTTCCCATTATAACAATTGTAACTGGAGAAGGTGGTTCAGGTGGAGCTCTGGCAATTGCTTGTAACTCAAGTCTTCCCAAGCAGCTCCAAAGGTGTTTCGCAATTTGAGATTTTAAGTGTTTTTATGGTCATTTCCGTTAAATTCACACCATTGCTACTTGTATAGGCAGCTGAGAAACTAAGGATAACAGCTCAAGAGCATTACAGGCTCAAAATTGCAGATGGCATAATTACTGTATGAAATTCAGTTCCTTGAAACAAATTTCCCTTCAGGATTCCCAATATTACTGGCCAAGTGTTTTTAACTAGATGGCTTTCGGCTATTCTTCAGGAGCCTCTGGGGGTGCACATGCAGATCCTCTGTGGACTTCCCAACAAATTAAGCTTACAATCATCCAAACCATGGAAGTAAGTGATCTCTTCATGTACATAAACGTGGAGAAGTATAAACTTTGCTACATGATGAAAATGTTTGTATTGAAACTTTTGCCTGCGAACTTTACAAGAGATCTTTTTATATCTACTGTTTACGTTTCTTTGTCAAATCTGTTCATCCACTGCTTAGAAAAAGGAGTTCTATAATATATGTAGGAGCTTAGAAACATGGATAAGGATGAGTTGCTGCGGCACGGGAATCTCAAATTTAGGCATATTGGAGGTTTCCAGGAAAGCATGGCAGTGGAGCCAGAGAGGAAACGCAACATGAAACTATCAGAAATTAACAAACCAAACTCAGCTGATATAGAGCTGGAGCTTGAAAATTTAAAGAAGCAGATTCTAGAATCTAGAAGACCAGTCGGTTCCATTTCAGGGGAAGCAATTGAGAAGCTTAAGGAAGATGTAGACCAAGAGATTACCAGGGCTTTCATTTCAATGGGTTTACAGGAAAAGCTTGAATCAGTCAAGTTGGAGTTATCTAAAGCCCCAAATCTTTCACCCGACCAGCCTCTAAACCGTAACTTGAAGGAGAAGATAGACAGAATAATGGAAGAATTTAAGCATAATTTGTCAAGACCAGGAGCTTATCTCGGGCTAAAGCATAAGCTTGAAAAGTTAAACGCTGTTTATAAGGTCCTTGAACTCAAGGACAGAAGTGAGAAACTAAAAGCAGAGATCAACCAAAAAATTCCAGAAGAGGTAAAAGCAATGATGAGAATTTTAAAGAATGCTAAGGAGAAGCTGTCAAATGGGGATCCACTGGATGAGGAGTTAGTGGAGGAAGTAGCAAGTGCTAAGAAAGAGCTGTTGAAGGCTCTCGAGTTGTCCGGCTTACAGGTGGTCGGAATCACCAGAAGAAATGAAAAGGCAACAGAATCTCCTGCTTTGCTACAGAAACTAGAAAGCATGGACAAAGAGATCTTACAGGAAGTTGAAAGAGTGATAAATGAAGCAGATCTCAGTGGGAAAGTCGAGGAGTTGAAGTTAGAGATTACAAAAGGATCAAGTTCAGGAAAAGTAAAACGGCTGGAATCTGAGATAAAAGAGAGGATTTTTTCAGGCATAGATGCCGTGACAATGAAGGAAAAGTTTGAGAATCTAAAAATGGAGTTGCTGGCATCTTCCACGGAAACAGGTGAAAGCAAGGGTGGTGGTGACAATGGCTGGTCGTGACATGCTTATTGCCTTGTTAGTTCATACAGAGATCTGTACATTCCTTTCCTACCAATGCATATTCTGTAATTGTGTATTATTCCTGTTTCATCCACCTATGAAATATATCATGTAATGTTGTTGCAGGCAGGCGTTTATGTTATTGTCAAGTTTTCAAGCTCCAACATCATAATAGATTATTTTATATTTAAGAAATTCATCTCTATATTAATTTTTCAATATTTGAATTCAAATATATTAAAAATTTATAAATTCATGAATAATATAATAATATATATATTACTAAATATTATATATATTAATTATTATTTATATAATAATACTTAATAATAAATACATATTAATTAATATAAGATATCATACTGGTAATTTGTTATGTTATGGATGGATTTGAGACCTCGTTGGTAATTTGTTATGTTATGGATGGATTTGAGACCTCGTTTTTGTTACATCTGTGTTTGACCCCCTAGAAGTTTGTAGGAATTTGTGCATGTATGTCTGGATGTATACGTGTATGTATACATGTATTGCTTGCGTATGTGCTGTGTATTCTGTGCCTGTGTGCACGTCATGAGGATGTGTTAGATGTGTATTTGATGTGTGCATGATGGCATGCATGTTTGCTAGGAGTTTGAGGTGTTTCAGGTGACTGAGGAGTGCATTTGTGAGTGAGAAGAGGAGTTTGGGTGGTGGTACGGGCGTACGGGGGAGGCTTACGGCCGTACGAGTCAGGAGAGTTTTGTAGGCTCGGGTTCTTGCTTGGCGTACGGGCGTACCAATGTATGGTACGGGCGTACGACAACTCGCAGGAATCAGGTTTGTTCGCTGGTGAACAGTGATTTCATCAGTCGAACTCTCAGGTTTTTGGGCGTACGGGGGTACCATTAGGTGGTACGGCCGTACCACAACTCGCAGGAGTTGTGTTTGTCAGGCTTTGGGTGTTCGTACGGGCGTACCAATGGATGGTACGGTCGTACCGTTGCTCGGGTTGTTAGGCTTTTTCTGTTCGTACGGGCGTACCGATACTGGTAC
>CANYBF010565630.1:0-11318 GCA_948192965.1 Dalechampia spathulata | reverse complement strand
GTTTAGTTGCTCAATTGAGTTGATTAGATAAGCCGGGTGGCGACTCCACATCACTTACTCGACGCGATCTGTCTAGTTCCTGTAGTAACTCAGGGGTCTACGCTTTCGAGAGCAAGCACCACGGCATCTCACGCCGAACAGCATGCAGCATTCCCGCGTCCGGGATGTACTTGCATAAAGATTTAAAAATTATTTTGAGAAAAAATGATAAGTTTTGAAAATGTAGAGATAAAAAGAAATTCCAGCCGAAAGAAGAGCTACACTCAAAGAAAGAACAATACGAAGTAGTCCGTTATGAATGCAATGAGCTTAAACATATCAAACCAAAGTGTCCAAAATTAAAAAAAGAAAGTCTCAAAGAAGAAAAAGGTTATGGTGGCCACATAGAGTGAAAGTGATTATTCAAGTTCAAAATCTAAATCCAAAGGAGAAATAACAAACTTATGCTTTATGGCAAACAATGATAATGAACGTGGAAGTGAATATGATCAATAAGAGATAAATCATTCATCTCTATCTTATTATGAACTTGAAAAAGATTTTGAAGAATTATTTTTAGAGTTTTCAAAATTAGGTAAAAGTATTTGATTTTGAAAAAGGATTTTAAATTTGTTTAAGAAGAAAATTTTATTTTAAGGATTGAAAAAGAAAAACTTAAATTATAAAGATTTTTTATTAGGTTGTTAGAAGTTACAAGTTAGTTTGCTAAAAACTTGTTAGAGGTTATCAAGTTAGCTTGCTAAAAACTTAAAGAGGTTACGAGTTAGCCAATTGAAAACTTTTGTTATAAAGGTTCCAAGTTAGCCTTGAAAATTTGTTGTTATTTTAATGGAGCCTCAAACATTGATTTTAAGAGTGGATGTATGCATTTAGGTTGAGCCACTATATATCGTCTATCAACTACTTTCTTCTCTTCTTCTTATATATTAGCCTACTATTTTTAATTACTTTATTTTATAAAGGCTTTTAAGGTTTTCTACTTTAATCAATCTATTTTTTTAAATGGGAGTTGAGTTTTTGAAAATTAATCAAGTTATTTCCATGACTTTGATTTATTTTTGAATTGATTTTTTTGATAAAACAGTTTTCTAAAGTTTATTTTAGTTCGTTGCTTTCAAAAATAGTTTACTAATTTTGAAAATAGTTTGCTAAAATTTTTTAATTTTATCAATTCACCTCCTCTTGATCACTTCTTTAGGGCTAATAAATAGTAAAGTCCAAAGTATTCTTGTTTCTACAAAAGCAGTTATGGCTAGTAGGAATGAGCAACTTAACTCATTAATGGACGCTAAGTTAGCAGGAAACTTTAAAAGTGTTAGTGTTGAAGGAAAGCAAAACATTAAAAGCTGTGAAAAATGAATGGGTTTTGTTAGGAAATATTCTTAGAGACCGATCATATGCAATGGCTTTTATGAAGGATATTTTAACTAGAGTTTGGTCTCTTTCAAGGAAGTGAGATATAAAGAAGATATCAAAATCCAACATCTTTATGTTCAAATTTGAAGTGGAAGATGACCTTAGTAGAATTGAACGTGGTAAGCCCTAGAATATACATAGGACTTTACTAGTCTTGAAAGAATAGGTAGAGAACCAAAATTTTGAGGAGGCGGAATTCCATTCAAAAGTTTTATAGGTCCAGGTTTGAGAATTTTCGTCAAATCTAATAACCTATAGGAATGCAAAATTGATTATAAAAGAGAAGTTTGTAGGATTCATTGATACCAAGCTTACAAAGAGTAATAAAATCAAGTGAAATTTGATAATAAGCATTAGAGTGTAACATGTTCTAAAGGATCCCTTATCGATTGGTATGTATATGAGTAGGGGAATATGGAGGAAGTGGATCATATTCTATTATGAAAGATTACCTATTTTTTTGTCATAAGTGTGGGAGGTTAAATTATCCTATTACTAAATGCTCATATGTAACCTAAATGATGGTCTTTGAGCCAAGAAAGGAGAGAGAGTAGTGGTATGGGTCCTAGATTAGAGTTGAATCATGGAGACCAATGGAATTCAAGGAGGGCCTATTGGATATGATGAACATATCAGATAGCGAAAGGAAGGAGCGCCTGAGTCAACTTTAGGTAAGTGAGTTAACTCATTAGGTGATGTTGGATAGACAAGAGAAGGCAACTGTTATGTACAACCTGGCAAAGATGGAGGTTAGGACTAGTGAGGAGCCTTGTGGTAGTACTAATACATTCCTATTGTCTTAAGATTACTCAAAGAAAGGAAAAGGTGTCCTCATAGTACAGGCGGAAGATAATAATGCTACTCGAGAAGAACAGATAGATAAAGAGAGGACTGATAGTGGTTGTTTATTAACTGCTACGCCTTGCAAAGGGGTAAACAATGAAGTACTAATGGGTAAGAGGAAAGGAGTGACCTTTATAAATAATTATGACTTAGATGTGATAAGAGTCTTGGAAGAATAGGAAGACTATGAACCTAAATCTAAATTATATAAAGTTTCCTTTTTGTTTATACTAGGTAGGCAAGCCCTATTGAACATTAAAGGGCCCATGACTAGCCCCAAACCTATTACATCCATAAATAGGGGGTTAATAGGATGAGAGTATAAGTTATAACTAAAGAACTAATGGCATAAATGTAAATTTTGAGGAAAATGAACTTAAGCCTATAAGCCTATATTAAGTTACACAAGCATAATCGGGTCAAATATGGAGACTAAATAGTACGTATTTGGGTCGAGGAGTATGATAAGATAGTAGAATATTTGGGATAGAAACTAAGTTAAATATACAAATTAAACATATTAAAGCTAAATGTAATTGAAAATTGAGGATGGGTGACCTCCCTGGGAAACGTGCGATTTTCAATCGCACAGGCTGGTTTAGACAATTTAAGCTATGGAATCTTATCCAGAGTGAATTGCGGATTCTATTAAGTTATTTGAAGGTGCTCAGAATTGAAATATAGCTAAAGATATCGAAAAGGACATAAATGGTATTAGTGGAATTATTTAAGGGTAAAGTTGGAATTTTGGAAAATTGGTAAGGGCAATTTTGGAAAGGTCAATTTTAAGGACTTAATTACTAGTAATTAAAGTTGAGGGATTGATTTAAGATATTTTAAAGTTATGGAGGGACTTGTTTGGTAAAATTGAAAGTTTAAGGGCTAAAGTGTAATTTCTCATAAATTTAAAGACTAAAGTTGAAATTTTTCCAACTTAAAGACTTATATTTATTATATTTATTAAATTAAGTAAGGAATAAGAGAGGGGAGGAGAGAAAAGTCAAAATTTTGGATGGGGAAAGGAAGAAGAAGGAGAAAATCATCTTAAGGTAATTTCTTAACCATTTTTCATGAAATTTTTTAAAAGATTTTCATAGAAAAAGTGGTAATTTTCAATTCTCTATCATTTAGTATAAGTTTTACCTTAGGAAAGTTGAAGAATAAGTTGATGGAAGTAAGTGAGAGAGTACGGATTTTAGGGGATTTCTTGATTGCGGTAGATTTAAGTTGATTTTAAAGAAGAATAAGGTAGAATAACATGTATTTACTATGAATTAAGCTTTGGATTGAATTAAAATGATATGAAATGACTCTTATAAGGAATAAAGGTTTAGGCCAAGTATGGGTTCTTTAGGAAAATGTAATTTAGTTTGATTAAGTGATGGATAATGGAAGGAATTTTATTTAAATTAATTATTATAATAAGAAATATGAAAGAATGGAAGTCAAATGATGAAAATGTATGCTTGTATATTCGATTAAAGAAGGATATGCATATAGGTGAAGGGTTTTAATGAGGAATGAATGTATTTAGGTGTGAATTAGAATGAGCAATGATGATTTAAAGTGTTAAAAGAGAATATAATTCAAGAAAAACCAATGTTATTTAAAAAGGACATTTTTTTGCTATTATAGGTTTTTATGGTATTTATCTTGTTTGAATGTATGTGATGATAGAAATGTGTTTTAATGATTGATAATATATAATATTTGATTAATAGTATGTAAAATTGTAGGTGGATAGGATATTGGAAGAGTATCTAATTGTATACTGTGTTTAATTTGAGATTTTGTATTATATACTATGAATTATGTTGGAATGTGAATTGGAGACATGGAAATGATATTTTGAAGGAAGGGAATTATGTTTTCTGCAGGTGATTTGGTAGATTATGAAGTTGTATTTTTGGGATATCCAAATTATAGATGAAACTCTGCCGATATTTTGTAATTCGGATAACTAGCTAAATAAGATGAAGAAAGGGGTTTAAAGATGATTAATATAATCATTCATATAAGTATGATGAATTGTAGTAGAATGGAAATGAGAATCAAAATTTAGTTATTTTGTAGTTTGTACAGTAGTTGAAAAAAATTAGGTGATGAAGCTTATTCTGACAGTTATGTCACATTTTATTATTACAGCTAATGGAGACAAAGGAAGTGAAGAAAAGAAATAAAAGAAAGTGGAAAACAAATTCTATTAGAGGTGTGTGCACAATAAACATTAAATGTATTTATTTTTAAAAAAGATTTTTTATATGAAATCCTTGTTTGTTTGCCTGTTTTCTACGATGGATTACAAAATTGACATTTATGTCATTTAAGGATTTTTTTATGTGGAAATTGTGTTTTATTTGGATAATTGTTTCATTAATTTACTCTGTATGATTTCACCACATTTAGTATATGATTTTATAAGAAGTTCTGGAAAAGAATTATGTTTTATAAATGCTAATTAACAAATGATGATGAGACAGACAGATATTTATGAGATATTCCTCATTAGATCGAAGGTTGAGATATATGGTCCCTCCCTAATGAGAGGTGTGCACACTATAGTTTATGATCACCTAGGGATGGGATTGAGACCCGTCTCCTATTTGGGTTACAGTGATTCGTTGCTGTAACTTGTGGTCTAGACAGATGAGATTAGTCACCTTCGGGGTGGGATTGAGACCCGGCTCCCATCTGGGTTACAGGTTTCCTGTAACTTATGACAGAGATAGAGGATGAGACAGATGACAATGATGATTTAATTATAATTAAGTTTAAATGTTTGATTTATGTTTTTCATATAATGTTTTATTTGATTTATACATTATGGGATTCATTTATATGATGATATTGTTTTTTTATTACAATACGTGATCACTTCATTTCTCGAAAATGTTGTCATATTATTATCTCTCTATTTATTCTATAAAAAAGGGATATGGTCTTCTTTTAACAATATTCATTATATATTCTTACTTTATTTTTATTTATTGTACACCACTGAGGTCATGCTGAGCATTTGTTTTATTGAACGCAAATCAGAGAAGAGTTAGAAGCTAGGCCTAGTCAAGTTTTGCACCTGGCAAGCCAAGGCTATTAAAGTGGATCTCTTAGGTATCTATCATGTTATATGTATTTATATTAAGTATGATGTAAGTATACTACTAAAGCTAATACCAGAGACATCAAATTCTATTCATATAACTATTTAGTATTTTGTTTTCATATATGTTATTATTTAAGTTGATGAAAAATCGTATGATCAAATTTTAAATATGTCATCACTTATAGAGTATTTTAGTTTACGAAATTTTTATTGAATTTTATGAAACTTCTTTTCAAAAGCTTTTATTTTAATGATAGTACAATTTTTAAAATCCATCATTTTCACGATCTAAAATATGAATAAAATTTTTATACCGTTATATTTAATTAACGATTTTAACATTACTTTTAATACTTTTAACTTATAAAAGAGGTTGAAAATCAATTTTTAACTTCCCTTGTGATATGTTTAACGGATTTCGGTGTCGAAGTGAAATCTGTTAAGCATATTACGGGAGCATGTCATGTCTTATAAGAGGGGGTAAGGTGCGACAAAACCAAAGAGGTATTATATTAAAAGGATGGCCAAGGATATAGAGAGAAGAAAATAAATAAATAGTAAGGAGGGGATTTGCTACTTGCTAAATAAATATTTCAACTCCCTCCTAATAACCAAGAACTAAGATGATGATCTTCAAGAAATATCAAGAAACAATGCTAAAAAGGAGAATCAATATCAAGTTAAGGTGGTCAACCTTAAACCACTAGAGTCACAATGAGTATTATCATGTAGAACTACAAGGGTACTGGCCAACCCTTAATAGTTAGGGTTCATTTGAAAGCGTAGGTCATTCTTGGTTGTTTTGCTAGAAACTAAGAAGAAGAAGGATTTTGTAAAAAGGATTAGGAAGCATTGTGGTTTTGATAAAGGGTGCTGTTTGGACTCTAATGGCTTGTCAGGAGGAATTACTATATGGTGGAAGGATGATTGTGATGTTCAGGTTAACTAGATGAAAGGGAATTTTATTGATGTGAAAATTAAAGGAGAATGGTCTATATATTTTACAGCTATCTATAGTCCCCCTCGAGTAATAGATAGAAAGGATTTTCTATGTATGTTAAAACTTCTAGATCTTGGGAGTAATGTTCCATGGCTCATTTTGAGTGATTTCAATACTTGTGCCTCATTGTTGGATAAAGAAGGAGGGTAAAATATTAACTGAAAGTTAGCTGAAGAGTTCCATTAATTTTTCATAGAATATGGGTTATTTAACCTTGAGTTTAAAGGAGATAGGTTCACATAGACAAATATAAGGATGGGGGAGGAAAATATATGGGCAAGGTTAAATAAAGGAGTTGTAAATATTTCATGGAGATTTAGATATCCTAATGCTCTACTAATGCATGGTGACTTATTTGGATATAATCATCAACCTTTAATGCTTAGGATAGACCAATGGTCTCAGAATTGGAAAAGAGATTTTGTATTTCAAAACAAATGGATGGATAGGGAGGAATACAAGGAGATTATATGATGTGTTTGGTCTAACCAAGATAGATGGTTGGCCTTTGCAAAGCTTGATCAATGTAGGATAATGCTTAACAAATAGCAGAGGATTAGATTTAGTAATATGTCAAAGCATATCAAAGATGTTTGTAAGGAGTTATCTTAGTTACACTCATAGAGGCAAAATAATGAAGTTATTACTGTAGAAAGATGCCTACTTGATAAACTCAATTCCTTATATAAGGTAGAAGAACTATTCTAGTTTCAAAAGTCCAAAGTGCAGTGGATTACTAGTGGTAATAGGAATTCCAAATTCTTCTACTTATCATGCTTACAGAAGAGGAATGGAAACTATATTATGGCTATCAAAGGGGATCATAGCCAATTGATTACTGGGGAGAAGAACATTATAATGAAAGATATATCTTATTTTTTAGATTTGTATCAATCTCAAGGCTTGGTGTATTTTCTATACATCATGGAGTGTATTCCTCTTATTATTATAGATGAGATCAATGAGATATTAAATGTTGATATTTAGGTTAATAAGGTTTAAAAAGTGGTGTTTCAGCTAGTTTGTTTTAAATCTTCAGGAGTAAACGGGTTCAATAGTGTATTCTTCCAAGAGAATTGGAGCACTGTAGGCACTAATATTATTTCTATGGTCAGAGAGTTTATGTTTACAAGGATTCTGCCCCCCAACCTAAATGATATAGTAATTGCTCTGGTTCCTAAGGTGAATTACCTTACTTCAATCTTAAAATGCCATCCAATAAGATATTGTAACTTTCTCTATAAGGTTATCTCAAAAGAACTTATGAATAAACTCAAGTATACTCTCAGAACATTAATTTTAAAAGAACAAACTATTTTTGTATGTGTGTGTGTGTGTGGGGGGGGGTTAGTGTATATAAGAAAATATGCTCATTGCATATGAAGCTTTTCATATACATCACAGAATAAAAGGTTTGGTAGTATTAGGGCTTTGCTATGAAGGTGGACATGTTGAAAGCATATGATAAGTTGGAATGGGGGTTTATAAGTATGATCTTCAAAAAATTTAGGTTTAATGAAGTTTGGGTGTATAAAATTATGGAGTGTATCACTTTTGTGAAGTATTGCATGAAGATTAATGGCAATAGAACTTACCAGTTTATTCCTTCACATAGGATTCACTAAAGTGACCCATTATCCTCATATGTTTTCATTATTTCTTATAAGGTCCTCTCTAAACTCATCCAAGTTACGATGAGGAATGGTTAATTTTCAAGGTACTGTATTAAACCACATTGTCCACCTTGAACCCATTTCTTGTACATTAATCATACTCTCATCTTTGAGGTGGTTGTTAAGAAGGAGGCTCAAGTATTAAAGGGTATTCTTACTATGTATGAGACTACTTTTAGACAATGGATTAACAAGCATAAATTAAAAATCATGTTTAGGTTGAATATCGACCAGGAAACTTAGATTAATATTTATGAAATTTTAGGTGTTAGAGAATCTACTGATCTTTCTAAATATTTAAGGGTCCCCATTGCATTAGGGGGATCAAAAATGGAAGTATTTAACATATTAGTGGAGAAGGTTTAAAAATAGATTTAATCTTGGAAGGGATGGTTTCTTTCAGCAACTGGTTGAGGGGTTCTGTAAAAGGTAGTAATGCAAGCTATTCCTACTTACATGATGAGCATTTTCAAGCTCTTAAAAAGATCATTCATTGTATAAACACCTACATGGCTCAATTTTGATGGACATATGATAAAGATACAAAGGGTATCCATTGGATGAGTTTATCAAAACTAGCTCAGCCTAAGCAATTAGGAGGACTTGCATTTAGACAATTAGAGATATTCAATGAAGCTTTACTAGCAAAGATAAGGTGGCAAATTCTAAAATTATAGATGTCTTTATGTTCTAGAATCATGAAAGGTATATACTTTCCTCATGGTACATTTTTGATAGCAAGAAGGGGTTGGTCGCCATCTTGGGCCTGGTCTAACTTGTTAGAATGTTGGAAAATACTATAGGAAGATTTTTTTTTGGAGAATTGAGGATGGGAGCTCTTTTAATAACTAGGAGGAAAGGTGGATTCTAGGTTTAAATGGTTCTAGAATTAGGTCACCATAACCATAAATTATGGATTGTTATTTGGTAAAGGATCTAATTATGCCCTTGGCTAGAGGCTAGAATATAAAGTGATTGAAGTCCCTGTTTAGTGTACAAAAATGTAATGTTATTGCTAGGATTTATATAGGCAAAACCAGAGCCATTGATGAGTTAGTATGGAGCTACTACAACCTTAAGTAGTATACGGTAAAGATAGGTTATAGATTAAGATGCATTATATGAGAAATAGGTACCACCTTGTCTCTTATTTCTAATAGATATATTCGGTAGTCTCTTTGGAATCTTAATATGATAACCAAGGTTAAAGTGTTAATGTGGAAGTGCATCCTAAATCTTATAGTTGTACAACCAAATCTCGCTAAGTGTATTAAGTTCATTCCTTCAATGTGCCTGATTTGCTATAAAAGGAATGAATCTATTTATCATGTGCTCTTCAAATATGATCATGTTGTTAGTATGTTATTTAGAAGTAGACTTTGTTTTCTTATTTCTTATATGAGAAATGATTTTGTTGCTAGCTAGTGGTTGGTTAAGGTGGATAAGAGTAAGAGTGGTGGGTGTGTCACGTCTTTTACCCACGTAGACATGCTCCCGTAGAATGACTATTAACTTTCTCTTCTAGAAAGTCAACAAACATCCTACAAGTGATTTGCGTACATTTTTTTAATTAACAATTACTATCCTTCGTAATTTATTAATATGTATACAATCTAATCATCTAATTAATTTCAGTCCCTAGATTATCATAATATCATATTTACCTTATCATCATATCAGAGTTATCACTTGCATACATATTATAATTTAAGTATCATCATAATTATTCATTATTACAAACCATTAATACTATCATTTAATTTAAGGTAATGCCAAGTACCGTATTTAAAAGTTTGCACAAACTTGCGGAATAGAAGTCTGAAGGATAAATAAATCCTTACCAGCTATTTATTCAAAGGTCAATTGCTGACAGCTACTGCTTCTGTTCCCCGGCCTTACTAGTACCTACGTTTATCAAATGACAAACGCTGAGTATAAAACTCAATGGTGCTAGTATAACAAGTATCAATAACATGTAATTCTCATGTATCATATTAACAGATTCATCAATGTATAATTCATAAGTATTCATAAAATAATTTAAAACCTCCTATCATACGAGTTGTAATCATCATTCACCTTAACATTTTTATCATATCATCATTAATTGGTAACATTAACATCCTAGCATGTCATCATATCATAACATCATAGCATACTATAACAATTTTTATTAACATTTATATCATATCATAACATATTGTCATCATGTATAATATATCATTATCACATAACATGTTATCATCCATATATAATATATCATCATCATGTATACATAACATATTATTTATCATGTATATATGACATATCAATATCATGTATATATGACATATCTTTATCATGTGTGTATGACATATCAATATCATGTATACATAACATATCTTTATCATGTGTGTATGGCATATCAATATCATGTATATATAACATATCATTATCATGTATATATGACATATTAATATCATGTATATATGACATATTATTATCATGTATATATATGACATATTAATATCATGTATATATATAACATATTGTTATCATGTATATATATGATATGTCATCATTAAATATGGAAGCATTTATTATCATTATATGTCATGATATGTATATTCATATGTGTCATTGTATATATGCACATGTGTGCAAACAACATACTTCATATGTCATCATTTCATGAAGGATGCTTGTTTATGAGAATGCATTCATGATTATGCATTCTCCTTTATATTTTTCCTGTATTGATAATATATCATTCATATCATTTTACCCTTCTTAATATGGGCCATATGTGCACATGGTATTGGGTATTTCCCTTTATAGTGCATTATCGGTTCAAACACAATGGAACCTTTATCGCATTTATTCATGTATCATTTACCCAATATTATATTCCTTTATCCTCTTTTTCTTTCCACTTTTAATTTTTCTCTTTCTTTTTACTTATTTCTCCATGTCATGATTTATGTTATGTTTATGCATTTATGATCATGACATGTTAAACATGTATAAATCATCATATCATATTTTATGACATGTTATCTTACTAATTATGAAATACCATTATTCACGTATAATTATGTAATGCTTATTATACTTAAGTATAATTAATTTCATGATGCTATTGCATATTATTCAAGCATATTTGTCATCCAAGTATATCAAATATGTAATGCTATTGCATTACCAAATCATGGGTATTTAATTATATAATGTGATTGCATTACCAACCAAGCGCTCCTTTAATCATTATATGATCTTAGGAACTTTCACATAAATTAGTACAAAC